>CAWWDK010000365.1:600000-872000 GCA_963942575.1 Priocnemis perturbator | reverse complement strand
AGCAAGATTTCAACGTCCGGAAGTGTAACACGGCGTATCTGTTCCATTTCTCATCGGATTCGTGTGAATCAAGTGTCATACGCGTTTTTAGCGTCTAAAACAGACGGGGACCATTTTTTCGACGCGAAACACTCGCGGATGTCCGAGATACGAGAGTTCTTGAACGAATTGAACGAAACGCGATGCATCGTGCGTTTCGCTTGCAAAACGTGAGAACTAGCAAGATTTCATCGTCCGGAAGTGTAACACGGCGTATCTCGGCCATTTCTCAACGGATTCGTGCGAATCAAGTGTCATACGCGTTTTTAGCGTCTACAACAGACGGGGACCACGTTTTCGACGCGAAACACTCGTGGATGTCCGAGATACGAGATTTCTTGAACGAATTGAACGAATTCATCTTCCGGAAGTGTAACACGGCGTATCTCGGCCATTTCTCAACGGATTCGTGCGAATCAAGTGTCATACGCGTTTTTAGCGTCTACAACAGACGGGGACCACGTTTTCGACGCGAAACACTCGTGGATGTCCGAGATACGAGATTTCTTGAACGAATTGAACGAATTCATCTTCCGGAAGTGTAACACGGCGTATCTCGGCCATTTCTCAACGGATTCGTGCGAATCAAGTGTCATACGCGTTTTTACCGTCTAAAATAGACGGGGACCAGGTTTTCGACGCGAAACACTCGCGGATGTCCGAGATACGAGAGTTCTTGAACGAATTGAACGAAACGCGGTGCATCGTGCGTTTCGCTTGCAAAACGTGAGAACTAGCAAGATTTCACCGTCCGGAAGCGTAACACGACGTATCTCTTCCATTTCTCAGCGGATTCGTGCGAATCAAGTGTCACACGCGTTTTTAGCGTCTAAAACAGACGGGGACTATGTTTTCGATGCGAAACACTCGCGGATGTCCGAGATACGAGAGTTCTTGGACAAATTGAACGAATTCATCGTCCGCAAGTGTAACACGGTGTATCTCGGTCATTTCTCATCGGATTCGTGCGAATCAAGTGTCATACGCGTTTTTAGCGTCTAAAACAGACGGGGACCATGTTTTCGACGCGAAACATTCGCGGATATCCGAGATACGAGAGTTCTTGAACGAATTGAACGAAACGCAGGGCATCGTGCGTTTCGCTTGCAAAACGTGAAAACTAGCAAGATTTCATCGTCCGGAAGTGTAACACGGCGTATCTCGGCCATTTCTCAACGGATTCGTGCGAATCAAGTGTCCTACGCGTTTTAGCGTCTAAAACAGACGGGAACCACGTTTTCGACGCGAAACACTCGCGGATGTCCGAGATACGAGAGTTCTTGAACGAATTCAACGAAACGCGGTGCATCGTGCGTTTCGCTTGCTAAACGTGAGAACTAGCAAGATTTCATCGTCCGGAAGTGTAACACGGCGTATCTCGGTCATTTCTCATGGGAATCGTGCGAATTAAGTGTCATACGCGTTTTTAGCGTCAAAAACAGACGGGGACCAGGTTTTCGACGCGAAACACTCGCGGATGTCCGAGATACGAGAGTTCTTGAACGAATTGAACGAATTCATCGTCCGGAAGTGTAATACGGCGTATCTCGGCCACTTCCCAACGGATTCGTGCAAATCAAGTGTCATACGCGTTTTTAGCGTCTAAAACAGACGGGTCCATGTTTTCGACGCGAAACACTCGCGGATGTCCGAGATACGAGAGTTCTTGAACGAATTGAACGAAACGCGGTGCATCGTGCGTTTCGCTTGCAAAACGTGAGAACTAGCAAGATTTCACCTTCCGGAAGTGTAACACGGCGTATCTCTTTCATTTCCCATCGGATTCGTGCGAATCAAGTGTCATACGCGTTTTTAGCGTCTAAAACAGACGGGGACCATTTTTTCTACGCGAAACACTCGCGGATGTCCGAGATGCGAAAGTTCTTGAACGAATTGAACGAATTCATCGTCCGGAAGTGTAGTACGGCGTATGTCGGCCATTTCTCATCGGATTCGTGCGAATCAAGTGTCATACGCGTTTTTAGCGTCTAAAACAGACGAGGACCATGTTATCGACGCGAAACACTCGCGGATGTCCGAGATACGAGAGTTCTTGAACGAATTGAACGAAACGCGGTGCATCGTGCGTTTCGCTTGCAAAACGTGAGAACTAGCAAGATTTCATCGTCCGGAAGTGTAACACGGCGTATCTCGGCCATTTCTCAACGGATTCGTGCGAATCAAGTGTCATACGCGTTTTTAGCGTCTACAACAGACGGGGACAACGTTTTCGACGCGAAACACTCGCGGATGTCCGAGATACGAGAGTTCTTGAACGAATTGAACGAATTCATCGTCCGGAAGTGTAATACGGCGTATCCCGGCCATTTCTCAACGGATTCGTGCGAATCAAGTGCCATACGCGTTTTTAGCGTCTAAAACAGATAGGGACCACCTTTTCGACGCGAAACACTCGCGGATGTCCGAGATACGAGAGTTCTTGAACGATTTGAACGAAACGCGGTGCATCGTGCGTTTCGCTTGCAAAACGTGAGAACTAGCAAGATTTCATCGTCCGGAAGTGTTACACGGCGTATCTCTTCCATTTCTCAACGGATTCGTGCGAATCAAGTGTCATACGCGTTTTTAGCGTCTAAAACAGACGGGGACCACGTTTTCGACGCGAAGCACTCGCGGATGTCCGAGATACGAGAGTTCTTGAACGAATTGAACGAAACGCGGTGCATCGTGCGTTTCGCTTGCAAAACGTGAGAACTAGCAAGATTTCACCGTCCGGAAGTGTAACACGGCGTATCTCTTCCATTTCTCATCGGATTCGTGCGAATAAAGTGTCATACGCGTTTTTAGCGTCTAAAACAGCCGGGGACCATTTTTTCGACGCGAAACACTCGCGGATGTCCGAGATGCGAGAGTTCTTGAACGAATTGAACGAATTCATCGTCCGGAAGTGTAATACGGCGTATGTCGGCCATTTCTCATCGGATTCGTGCGAATCAAGTGTCATACGCGTTTTTAGCGTCTAAAACAGACGAGGACCATGTTTTCGACGCGAAACACTCGCGGATGTCCGAGATACGAGAGTTCTTGAACGAATTGAACGAAACGCGGTGCATCGTGCGTTTCGCTTGCAAAACGTGAGAACTAGCAAGATTTCATCGTCCGGAAGTGTAACACGGCGTATCTCGGCCATTTCTCAACGGATTCGTGCGAATCAAGTGTCATACGCGTTTTTTGCGTCTACAACAGACGGGGACCACATTTTCGACGCGAAACACTCGCGGATGTCCGAGATACGAGAGTTCTTGAACGAATTGAACGAATTCATCGTCCGGAAGTGTAATACGGCGTATCCCGGCCATTTCTCAACGGATTCGTGCGAATCAAGTGCCATACGCGTTTTTAGCGTCTAAAACAGACAGGGACCACGTTTTCGACGCGAAACACTCGCGGATGTCCGAGATACGAGAGTTCTCGAACGATTTGAACGAAACGCGGTGCATCGTGCGTTTCGGTTGCAAAACGTGAGAACTAGCAAGATTTCATCGTCCGGAAGTGTAAAACGGCGTATCTCGGCCATTTCTCAACGGATTCGTGCGAATCAAGGGTCATACGCGTTTTTAGCGTCTAAAACAGACGGGGACCAAGTTTTCGACGCGAAACACTCACGGATGTCCGAGCTACGAGAGTTCTTGAACGAATTGAACGAAACGCGGTGCATCGTGCGTTTCGCTTGCAAAACGTGAGAACTAGCAAGATTTCATCGTCCGGATGTGTAACACGGCGTATGTCGGCCATTTCTCAACGGATTCGTGCGAATCAAGTGTCATACGCGTTTTTAGCGTCTAAAACAGACGGTGTTGAGATATGAAGTGCTCGCTTAGATGTTGGGCGAGTGGATAGTGGACGGGTGAGTGGCAAGTAAGCGCAGGCGGTGAAGTTATGAGAAACACAATAAACTATTTATTTAGACACTAAATAACAGCTATTTACACACACTGAGTGAACCCGTGTTGAGTTGCACCGTACGAGAAGTGAGAATGAGAAAAGAGATGAAGTGAAACCGTCTTATTTGAGAACCGTGTGAGGTAGTACAAAAGGTGACGTCCGCGCGATACAATGGTTGCGAGGTGAGTGTCGCGAGGTGAGTGAGAATAAAAGGCGGGCGCCGGAAGCGCACCGGCTCGTCACGTGAGATCTCGAAAGTAATCGATTAGATCTGTATTGATCTCTGATAGGTGGACAAGTTATCGATTCGAGATCTCGCGTGAGTGATTAGCGTGATGTGAGGTGAAGTTGGTCGGTAATATAGATTTCTCTGACAGACGGGGACCACGTTTTCGACGCGAAACACTCGCGGATGTCCGAGATACGAGAGTTCTTGAACGAATTGAACGAATACATCGTCCGGAAGTGTAACACGGCGTATCTCGGCCACTTCTCAACGGATTCGTGCGAATCAAGTGTCGTACGCGTTTTTAGCGTCTAAAACAGACGGGGACCATGTTTTCGACGCGAAACACTCGCGGGTGTCCCAGATACGAGAGTTCTTGAACGAATTGAACGAAACGCGCTGCATCGTGCGTGTCGCTTGCAAAACGTGAGAACCAGCAAGATTTCATCGTCCGGAAGTGTAACACGGCGTATCTCGGCCATTTCTCAACGGAATCGTGCGAATCAAGTGTCATACGCGTTTTTAGCGTCTAAAGCAGACGGCAACCACGTTTTCGACGCGAAACACTCGCGGATGTCCGAGATACGAGAGTTCTTGAACGAATTGAACGAATTCATCGTCCGGAAGTGTAACACGGCGTATCTCGGCCATTTCTCAACGGATTCGTCCGAATCAAGTGTCATACGCGTTTTTAGCGTCTAAAACAGACGGGGACCACGTTTCCGACGCGCAACACTCGCGGATGTCCGAGATACGAGAGCATGCTGTACAAGTTTCATAAACTTCGTACGGCTGGAAGCGGAGTTTGAAAAAAATTGTCATCATCCGAATTTCCGCTCAGCGACCAAGTCCCTTCGTAGCTGCATGTAAGTTCATCGATAAATCTGAACCGACCGTACGATCTTCTTCAAACTTGCAGGAGTGCTCTCGATTGGCGACACGAGCATTCTCTATAAGTTTCATATACTTCGTACAGCTGGAAGGGGCGTTAGACACAAATTGTCATCATCCGAATTTCCGCTCAGCGACCAAGTCCCTACGTAGCTGCATGTAAGTTCATCGAGAAATCTGAACCGACCGTACGATCGCCTTCAAACTTGCAGGAGTGCTCTCGATTGGCGACACGAGCATTCTGTACAAGTTTCACAAACTTCGTACGGCTGGAAGGGGAGTTAGACACAAATTGTCATGTACAACGCAGTTTCCGCTCAGCGACCAAGTCCCTTCGTAGCTGCATGTAAGTTCATCCGGAAATCTGAACCGACCGTACGATCATCTTCACACTTGCAGGAGTGCTCTTGATTGGCGACACCAGCATTCTCTACAAGTTTCATAAACTTCGTACGGCTGGATGGGGAGTTAGACACAAATTGCCATCTACAACGCAGTACTGGATAGTTCCCGTTCAGCGAATAAGTCCCGTCGTAGGTGTATGTGAGTTCATCGAGAAATGCGAACCGACCGTACGATGTTCTTCAAACTTGCAGCAGTGCTCTCGATTGGCGACACGAGCATTCTGTACAAGTTTCATAAACTTCGTACGGCTGGAAGGGGAGTTAGACAAAACTTGTCATCTACAACGCAGTTTCCGCTCAGCGACCAAGTCCCGTCGTAGCTGTATGTAAGTTCATCGAGAAATGCGAACCGACCGTACGATCTTCTTCAAACTTGCAGGAGTGCTCTCGATTGACGACACGAGCATGTTGTACAAGTTTCATAAATTTCGTACAGCTGGAAGCGGAGTTTGAAAAAAATTGTCATCATCCGAATTTCCGCTCAGCGACCAAGTCCTTTCGTAGCTGCATGTAAGTTCATCGAGAAATCTGAACCGCGCGTACGATCATCTTCACACTTGCAGGAGTGCTCTCAATTGCTGACACGAGCATTCTCTACAAGTTTCATAGACTTCGTACGGTTGGAAGGGGAGTTAGACACAAATTGCCATCTACAACGCAGTACTGGATAGTTCCCGTTCAGCGACCAAGTCCCTTCGTAGCTGTATGTAAGTTCATCGAGAAATGCGAACCGACCGTACGATCATCTTCAAACTTGCACGAGTGCTCTCGATTGACGACACGAGCATGCTGTACAAGTTTCATAAACTTCGTACGGCTGGAAGGGGTGTTAGACACAAATTGTCATCTACAACGCAGTTTCCGCTCAGCGACCAAGTCCCGTCGTAGCTACATGCAAGTTCATCGAGAAATCTGAACCGACCGTACGATCATCTTCAAACTTGCAGGAGTGCTCTCGATTGTCGATACGAGCATTCTCTACAAGTTTCATAAACTTCGTACGGCTGGAAGCGGTGTTAGACACAAATTGTCATCTACAACAAAGTTTCCGCTCAGCGACCAAGTCCCGTCGTAGCTGTATGTAAGTTCATCGAGAAATGCGAACCGACCGTACGATCTTCTTCAAACTTGCAGGAGTGCTCTCGATTGGCGACACGAGCATTCTCTATAAGTTTCACAAACTTCGTACAGCTGGAAGGGGAGTTAGACACAAAAATTTTAAATTGACGATCTGAATGTGTGGGTATCGGGTAAAGCTTGTAATCGGAAATCAAATTCGCTTTCTTATTTTTACGCACGTGTGTCCTACAATCATATACATTTGTACAATGTACATACATCCGTGGCTGACTGCCTCCTGAGTCGTGCGTCGTCACCTCTCTCCCCCCTTCACTCATCGCGACGCTTATGTTTTTCGCCGGACGCGCGCCGAGGCTCGGGCCCGCGCCGGCGATACACGGCAAGGGACTGGTGTGGCGTGTGTGTCACTTCCCACAGAATGTTATTCAACGTACAAAAAATATTAATTTTTTCCTTTCTAAAAACTGAGGATTACGGAGATAAACGGATTTTAGATTTGTTTTCAGCGCCTCAAAGTCTGAAAATTAACCAACAGATGCTCTTATGTAATAAAATACATGTTCGGCCTCAGCATTACGTCATCAGGGGCGCGTAGGCAAGCCGGGGCAAACCGATTCAATGGTTTCACATTGCCCTCATCGATTGATCGGTTCGCCGCCGTGCGAAAAAAAATGTAGTGTGTTGGAGACTTATTCTAATATTGGTGAATCGGTGTAGCTTGCTCGGGCCGATCCGCGACTGTCTGTCTGAACGGGTGAACGAGAAATCATTGGTGGTTGGAGATTCATTCTAGACTTGGAGAATCGGTGTAGCTTGCTCTTTTTCAAAAGCAAATCAGACTGAGGAAAAACATCTCTAACTTTGTGATATTTAAAAAGTATAAAAACGATTATAATTCATTAAAATATTGCCACTCTTCCGATGCCGACATTTGCTCACAGCCCGATCCGACAGTCTCGGATCGGCCCGAGCAAGCAACACCGATTCTCCAATACTAGAATGAATCTCCAACACACCAATGATTTCTCGTTCACCCAGTGTGGCCAGAAGTGGCTCTTTTACACCATCGGTGCCCGCGGGAGTGGGGATACGCGGAAGTGTGCGTGCCCTGTCTGTGACAGCTGCGCACACCGTTTCTCGCCGAATCGCGCTTGGCGTGGAGAGAAGGACGGAACTATGCTGCGTCTCCTTTCCACCAACGTCGTATGTGACGTCAGATATCGTGACGACACATAAGGACAGAACTATGCTCCGTCCCCTTTCAACCAATATCGCGCGTTGCGTCTTTGTTCGACATGCAGTCGTGTCAGGCAAATTCTTCCTGACGTACGCTGTCGTGTGTTCAAATCGCGTGTTACGTACGATCCCTCAGAACGTCTAGTGCCAGAAGCTTTATGAAATATATATTTTGCCCATATCTATTATAAATCAATGCGACACATCTATGCCGCTGACAAAATATTAAAAACTATCCGTAGTAAGTACTAAAATATTTGTAAATGAATGTCGTTTGTCGCCGTGTGATAAATTATTAAGAAGAAAATTATTCTGTGAAAAAAAATTGAACCATGACTGGGCGCGAACCTACGAAAAAAACCAACGTGTTGACGAGCGACGATGAGTACGACGAATCAATCCCAAACCCAAACTGTCCTCGATTGACTTTCCTCTGGATCGCGCTCTGCTCAGGGCGGTGGTGCCCGATTTGCCTTCCGGCTGAAAGAACGCAATGGTACGTGCGATGCCTTATGCGAAATCTGGCACCACTGTCACGGGCCTGTGTGCGGAACATAGTTCCGTCCTTCTCTCCACGCCGAGCGCGATTCGGCGGGAAACGGTGCGCGCAGCTCTCACAGATAGGGCACGCACACTTGCACGTATCCCCACTCCCGCGGGCACCGATGGTGTAAAAGAGCCACTTCTGGACAGTCGCGGATCGGGCCAAGCAAGCTACACCGATTCTCCCATACTAGAATGAATCTCCAACACACCAATGACTTCTCGTTCACCTGCTCAGACAGACAGTCGCGGTTCTCCTTGTCCGTCACGACATTTGGTCGAGTCGGGAGGACGACGCGACGGGACAATTCGCAACGAAGCTCCTTGACACATCTTTGGCAACGAATCGAGTAGCCACTGTGGCTGTTAGGGGCCATAGGCCAAATATGATTTCGTAAAGTTTGAAAGGGTATTTTATAGTATTATTTAATTGCGGTAGAGATTTACTCGTACATTCCGGTGGTTTAGATAACACGGTTAGCACCAAATTGGCGACAAGTAGAGTATCCTTGTATAGTCTGAATTAAATATTCATAGACAGCTCGTACATCGGGTTCACTCATCGTTAACAGCAGCATCGTTTTGAGAGTGGCCATAGTCCATGCGTGCACCTACACATGCATACTCACTCACAAGACGATGCTTCATTTGTTTGACAACCGACGAAAACGCACACAAACAACCAACAGTGGCACGGTGAGAGCAGTTACGATGTGGTCAAGAGCTGGTGTTTCAAACATGTTTCGCTTTTTCGTCCAACAACTATATTAAATTTGGAAGACTAAACACTAGAAGTATCAAGGGGGTGAAAATCTCTTCTCTGGCACTTTGTAATAGAGTCATTATATATTAATGAAACACAAAATGTTCTTTAATATAATATCTTAGATCTTAGAAAAGAACGGTATATGTCTATATGAAATGAACTTTCATGACAGTTCTGTGGTAAGCGCGGATGGGTCAATCTCCGTCCTTTTCCCAACAGGTAACTCTTGCTCCGATTTTCGGCCAGATCCATTCTCGCATTTGTTTTTATGTCCACTCTTTCTATACGGGTCAATGCCCCGAGGTGAGCATATGCTCGTCAGCCGTCAGCCCCTTGATACCTCTCAAACAAGTCGCATAGCAATGCGTCAACGCATGGCTCTCTTCAATTAGCCCGTGTCATTGGTCAAAATTCGCAGCTACGCTAATAAATAAAACGTCTTGAAAAGATTTGATCACTATATATAAATAAAAGCCAAACGAGGGAAGTTGATTCTCTCGATGATTCTAGTGCTGATTTTGTTTGCGTGCGTTTTCGTCGATCGCTAAACAAACGAAAGCATGACCTTGAGAGTGGATATGCATGTGTAGATGCACGCATGGACTATGCCTACTCTCGCTGCGATACCGTTGTTGCTATGCGACGTATTTGTCGATGTAGCTGAGTGCCAGTACTGACAAATTGTTTCGGACTACAGAAGATCGACCAAAACCGCGACCATTGTAACGGCAGCCTTACTTATTTTCAATCTCACCTATAGCGATCATGACCTATACGGCAGATTTTTCCGGGCACCTGTTCTCCAATTGTCAGTTTCATGTATCTCACACAGCTTCGAATGGTGGAACAAATGAGCAAATTGCATTGAAACTATACGTGAACTTCACTTGAACATACAATAATATATATCCAAAAATCAGACCAACACGACATGGTCAGGTTTGTATATCAAAATTTCCGCGTCCAATGTTGTACATATATTTTTACGGTTAACGTTGAATAGTTGAACATTTATTAAAATTTTAGTGAACTTTTTATCTTTCATTTTATGTTTCGTACACCCTTTTCTGCCGTTAATAGTAATTTTGCTTCTATTATTTTTAAACTTAAAATTCCACTTGAAATCGTCTGTAAAGAGAGCTTCACTTGCCCACACACAGGTGACATCTCATGATAATAGTTCAGTACGGTGGTGATTCGACATCAGTTTCTTACTCTGGCCGCAATATATTCTAGAGGGCGCCCGAGAACAGCGAATTTTACTGGAGACACAAAGTCCCATAAGGCTGGCAGTCTTTAGGAATATCTCGTCGGTGCTTTATTTTGTGATCATTGTGACGGCCAGCCGTTACCGACACCATTCTCGACCCGCCTTTAACCATAAGCCGGCTAGTATCTTGAGGGCACTCCCAGAGGTCGCCTAAGTGGACGAGCGACGGAACTTCTCCCTCACTCGTTCACACTCACCTAGTTTAAGCCATGATAACATAGAATCGAATCATAAGTAGATATATCTTTGCGCCTATACCCATCGAGCGTTAGGGCATTAGTTCTAAGTAAAAGCGCACGCGGCGCTCCAAGTGGACTGAGCTCCACCACCAACGCGCCTGCGTCGAGCGCCGAGCCCCACTCTAAGGGCCGTACCCCTTCCTTAGCGGCGGGCCCTAGTAATTTTATTTAAGGCCGGGTCGAACCGAAAATCAGTGCATTATGTATTATACTTAATATCACAGTGCTATTATACTTGACAAGCAGTTCATTACTTTTCTTGAGTGCATTCTACTTACAATCGTCTACTTAATTCCTTCTTGAAGATTAATTAAGTCGTCTTGAAGACAAGCAGTTACATCAAATTGAAGAACAGTGTACTAAAATCCTTTGTTCGAAATCTATAGTGAAAGCTCAGTTCATTTCAATGCAATCAAATCCCAAATTCATAAATCTAAATCACAAACTCAAAAGCTCAAATCATTTTATCAAAGAATAAGTGCTGAAGCAACAACTGAAGACTCGACAAAAACCAACTCACGGTAAGCAAACTGACTTGCCGGTTCGACACTCGCATAACACTGTACTAATTATTAAGGTAGAATCTAGTTCCTTAAATTGTTCAATCGTATAGTCAATATTGTAAGAACCATATAGTCAAAGTCTATATATAGACCTTTGTTATACAAATTACTTCTATCATTCCATCCTTGCGTTCTTAAAGTAAATTAAGCCTTCCATAACGCTCTACGTCTAAGCATTCCCTCACCATATATATCCAGGCAGTCAACGAGAGGACGTTACCTCGACGACATAAATGCCTACATCTTCACACTTATCCTTACCACACATATCCAGGCAGTCAACGAGAGGACGATAGCTCGACGACATAAAAGCCTACAATCTCACATATACCTTTACCTTACGTTTCCATTATTCCGTCAACGAGAGGACGATAGCTCGACGACAAATATTCCTTCAACTCCATACTTACCTTTATTCCGTCAACGAGAGGGCGATAGCTCGACGACAAATATTTCCTTAACCCCATACTTACCCACACCTCATACTGTCCATTTACCCGCCAACAAGAGGACGATCCGCTTGACGGCATATACATCCACCATAAGACCAAAAGTCACCACTATCCTGAATGCCTAAACAAAAGAGAGCCGGCCGGAAGAACCAACTACATAAATTGATCAGGAACTTCTACGCTATTCCTTCAGAAACTAACAGGCCTCCGCCACCAACCCCAAAACCGCGTATAGTCGAGTGTCGTGCCGTTAGACCCAATATACGGGTAGTACAGCCTTCAGCGAGTAACGTAAGGGAAAATCAACCGTCTGTAAGCAGTGTAAAGAAGGTACAGCCGTCCGCTAAAACCACGTTGATTATAAAATCATCCGCGAGCTCGGTAAAAACAGATAAATCCTCGAAGTGGGAACTCATTCCGCTCAATTTAGAAGCGCCGATATATTCCGCGACCGTGCCGAGATTCGATCCGCGTTTCGAAACGTACATTCGAAAGAGGCGCGAACGCCTCTATCCGGAACTCATAGTGCTCGACCAATAAAACCGCACCGCCAGGATCCCCAAGTCGCTGAGATCGCGCTCCGTGGCCTCTCGACTAAAGGAGGAATTTAAAAGTCGCTTCCCGACTGCAATCGTTTCGTGGAAATCCCTCAAATCCGCGAAATCGCCGATCGGGATGTGACAATCATATACATTAATTTCTGTGACATACTGACATCACCTACTGAAATATCTAAATAGAAGAGAGCAACTTTTTCGAACCGGTCATATCTAGTCAAATCTCTGTGGAACTTACGTCGAACGGCGCAAATCGACTGTATGTCCCAAAGGTCCAGTGGTAAGAGTGAGACAGAATACCAAAATATCTTTCTTCTCTCTCTAACAGCGAGGCGCGGCTGTTCCTGCACCCGCGCACATTCCAGGTATTCTATAGTTCAATGTAGCCAATTGAATGGTGGAGTCGCAAGCGGTCTTGCAGGGAACTACAAAAGTTACTAGGAATATATATACGTTGGTTTCCAAATCATTGGACTCGCGACGTGCACATTATACACAATAACGCACGTTTAAAATAAATTATTTATATGAAATTGAAGTAATAGTGTAACATAAAATAGTGTGTATATATATACAAGTAATAGTATATATAATACGGTAATTTTTATTATATTTGCGTGCCATTATACACAATAACGCAGGTTTAAAATGAATTATTTATATGAAATTAAAGTAATAGTTTAACATAAAATAGTGTGTATATATATATAAGTAATAGTATATGTAATACAATATTTTTATTATATTTGAAGGGTTACATTAAAGTAAATTCATAATAACACTGTGATCAATTTATTAATCCTATTATAATTCACCTAAATATACATCAAATATCAGTGACATATGTGAAGTACATTTTGGTTTACAAACAATGGTATTTATTCGCGTCGTCAAATCAATAAAACGTATCCTATCCATATAAACTGACAGACATTCAAAAGCTGCCTAACGTGATCTCGCCTGTATGTATGGCGAAGTAGTATTCACCTCTGAATTCCTCTTCCTCACGATATCCAGGCCACATGTCGGAATAGCATATGTGTATTTCCCCCGGATATTCGTTATGTCGGTATTGATTGTCCTTACGATTTTCCGAAGATGTCATCATGCTAAGTGGGTTCACACAAAATTGTTTTAATGATGTGAAGAACTGATGAAATTTATATTGACAGTCAATAGCTGAAAATATAAATGTACACGTACCTCAGATCAATTGTCTCATAATGTACACGACTTGTTACGTCCTACGTCCTCCAACCGCTTTTTTAACGACCATATTCTCGCAACGAGTTCATCGCACCGCGTATCTATTTAATTAGATGTAAGTCGTACATAAACGAAACAAGAGCCGGCGCACCGCGGCCCCGAAATTCCTTCACGTAACGCTGACGCCCATCCGGGACGTAATCCGCGCCACGCGAAGGAATGACATAATGACGACAATAGCGATGTAGGTAGAGACATAAGAATGCTGACGCCGAATCAGCTCACAGGCTAACCCCAACGATTGACTAGCGATCCGCGGCATCACATCGTTCCGAGAACGCCAACTTCCAAACGGAAGCTAGGGTGCCAGTTCCACGAATGACCTGGCGACCCTCAGCAAAACCCACTACTTAAATGGGCCACGAGTCAGTCAGTCGACAGTCACAATTCTCCGCTCCATAGTTAACGTCACGCTCAAGTCGGGCACCAAGTCACTTCAGTTTACATTCGGCAACTCGTTAATCTAAGTTATCAAGCTCTTCAACCAACCAAGTTCGGCTACGACCCATGTAAATTCGGCAACTGTAAACCAGCTAAATGTACTTCGGGATAAAACATTCTGTCCACTTCCACCATCTGAACATTATTTAATTCACACGATCGTGTCCTTCCTGCACGTCAACACCAAACACCACCACCTCTACCTCTACCCAGGGCCCCAGAGAGCTACCTACAGCCGTGGACGCCCTCCCAGGCATCCACCGTGGTAGAACTCCCGGTGATCGTCACCTACAGCCGTGGACGCCCTCCCAGGCATCCACCGTGGTCGACTCCCGGTAATCGTCGAGCCATCTACAAGCGTGGACGCCCTCCCCGGCATCCACCGTGGTGAACTCACGGTTGTGGGAAAACCTTCGGGATCGGCAATCCACAACCACACACACTCCCACACATCCAGAGCCGTAGCCATTCGGACACCTCCTTCTTACATTCCTCGATACGTCAGTGAGCCGCTCCACTGACGGATTAAACCACCCTCTTTTCGGTGCGGTCACTCCTTCCGTCTGTCCTCGATCCCTGGTATACCCGGTGAACGCAGGATGCCGAAAACGAGGACGTAACAACTTTTGCAGTCCATGTTACTTCCAGTCACCAATATGGGGCCAGAACAATTTAGCGCTCAGGTCATTCTTGATAATATAATATAGGCAATGAACCTGTAAAATGAAGACATTTATTACATTGAAACTTCATACCAAATCCAATGCCCTGAACAGGGACCAACCCACCATAGCAGCAACAAAATTTTAAATTTGTTTCCAATACCAAGTTGAACAGCGGAATCAGGAAAAGAATCGTATACATAATGTATAATGTAGGATTGCCCTCTTCTGGGTTGAGAATGGAATGAATCAATATATTTCAAACCTTACATGTTTCAAAACAATTAGTTTCCTCATCAGGAGTCTATAACATACAAAAGTGAACTAATGTAAATGTCTATTACATTTTAGTTGTAGATCTAGCGGATGTATCCTATTGTGGTGGTACTCACGTAAATTGATATAGGATGCAGTATTGAGATGGTATGTTTGAAAATTTAGCCAATTTTTCCTATGTGATTCATTCAATTTTTTCACATTGCACAGTGTCTGAAAGCAAATCAGTGCGTTGTAGAAACCATGGCCAGAAATATGCAAAGCTTACATAATTTTCAACATTTCTCACATTGTAAAATTTTAACTCTCCAAGATTTGACACATTTGTAATATTAACTAATCTCACCTGTCTTCGCCAATCACTGATTGGATTAGGATCGTTTCGTTTCACGTTTGAACAATATTTTGGATGCTTTCTAATACAACACATACTTACGGATGAATATATTTATGTTAAAGTATATGACTCGATGTCTCCTAAGAAGTGTTTGTGGTGTCGGTATGTTTACCTTTAGCAGAGTGAAGGGCCGGCATTAAACGTTTCAACCCCACAGATAGCAATTTTTCTTAAGGAAACGGGGGCGCACCGAAGAAAAAAAATATGTTGCAGAACAATTTTCAGAGCGCGGCACCCTATAAGGTACCCACTTTGCCGAATAATAGGCCCTTCACTATACGTAGTACCCTGCAAGACCGCTTGCGACTCCACCGTTCATATTGGCTTCATTCCCCAGATCCTGATCTCGCATCCATTGTATAGAGATCAGTGCTCCGTCCCCTTATTCCTATGTCCATGTCCGCAACACGTGGCGGCAATCGGTCGGCGCGACAAAGTTGCGTCGCCAGCCACCTGTGAACCGGGTTAATCTCTATCCAACTTTATCCTATACAACGTCAGTTTGTCTCGACCATTCTCAACCGTTCTGAGTTCTGACACAGACGAGGTATAGAATAGACACCGCATCTTATGGACCTTCGTGTCACACGTCTAGACATACCGACGGAGCAGAAAACGAGGCAAGTTGGAGCGCCCTCTGCGTATGCGAACGGCAGAAGTCATAGGCCCGTATTCAAATACTGCGCTTAGGCCTCGGCTTGAGTCGGGATTACGTAAACCTGGCTCAGACGCGTAATCCGGGTTCAGAAACCTGGCTTGGATCAGATTCTCAAACCAGGATGCCATTTGCGTGCCCCCACTCCGATTAAGCTCCGCCCACCGTGTTGTTACACGGGTACACAGGCTTCTCGCATAAAAGTGTAGAGGTCGGTCGGAGTGGGGGTCGAGAAATGTAAGCCTGGCCTGAGACGCCTTGGAAAGGCCTCTTGAGCCGGGATTACGGCCGTTTTTCGCGCCAAATCTGTAAAAATATAACCAAACGTTTACACGACTGTTTAGCAGTTCAGCAGTGTTAAGGTTGGTTAAGGTAATGTTCACCCATGGGCAATCAGCAAGAAGTAAATTCAGGAGAAGAATAGAGAACTGCAGTTTCGAAATAGACAGATTGTTCGCGATGATGAGCTCATTCAGGGTGTTGCAGTAGTACAAAGTGTAGAGGATTTGCAAATTTATGAAAGAAAACTTAAAACTTCTGCATTTTTACAAAAATCGGTAATTTTTTTTAATAACATCTTTCGTGTAAAACATACAACAAAAATGACCTTTCGATCAATAGTTACGTCGCAGTCTCAAAAATATAATAGTAATTACAATACAGACTTATAAGTTAAGGTTATTTATTATTTATTATTACATTTATAGTAGAACTTGGTAATTGAGGATTAATCAAAATAATATATTCTATAACATAAATTGGCTTGAATTATTTACAATGTTAAACAGAATCATATGGAGAGTGTAATATTGAATAAATATTCTTGGAACTTTGAGGCAATATTCCGTGTCATATTCATGCAATATTCCCACAAGTTACGAAGAGGCGGACATAGTAATATCGCTGCAACATTCTTGCAATAATCCGGCGAAGTCACCTGCAAGGTTTCGCATTGTAAAGTAATATTTATACAACATTCCAACAATATTCCTTGCTGTCTGGGTAGCCGAGATTCAGACAAGAAGAACGGTACATGAGCGAGTGAATAAATGCTGCTTTTTATTAGTTGTAATGCAAAATCTGTAAAAACTACCAAAAGCGTCCACACGACTGTTCAGTAGTGTTCAGGTAATGTTCAGCCATGGACAACCAGCAAGAAGTAAATATTGAGGAGGAGAATTTGAAACTTGCAGTTCCGAGACGGATTGTTCGCGATAATTGGTATAATTAATCAATCGGCAAGGCATCGATTTCAACGCTCATCTTGTTCAAATTGGAAATGGGTGGCCGTGAAAACTATCTCGAATGTTCCGCCTTTTTGGTGGCATTACACCTCAGCGCTCCGTGCGGCCCATGGGTGATTTGGCCGATGGTGTTGATACAAGACTGTTACGCAGCATGCGGAATATTATATAAGTAAGTTCCTGTGGCTCATGTCTGATGATAATACAACACTCTTCTCTCATTCGTGGTCCTAAATCGGGTAATTCCGAAGTTTCCCGCAAGCGAAGCAAGCCGCATGCAGTGTCAGCATATCGACTCTGAACACCATTCGTGTCGCAGGTATGTGCGTGTCGGTGTGCGATGCGCGCAGCTTAGCCCCAATCAGGGCCTTAGCATCGCACACAGGCGAGCACGTACACTGCAACACGCATGGTGTTTAGAGCTCGATATGCTGGCACTGGCCGCATGGCACGCCTTGGCCACGCCCATTATCCAATGACTGCCAGGATCTCCCTTCCACGCGACGTCTAAACCGCGTTTGTGAATACACGAAAAATCTGAACCCGGATTACGCATCTTAGCCAGGTTTACGTAATCCCGACTCAAGCCAAGGCCGAAGCGCAGTATTTGAATACGGGCCTCAGAATCGGCTATCATGCAGCTTCTCCCTTTGGCCAATGGCGGCGTTTGCGAGCTGCACGATAGCCGAAACCGAAATTGTTAATTACGGCCAAACTACGATTTCGCAAACTGCGAAATCGATACAGCTGCTTGCGAAAACTTTTAGTAAACGATTGAGACCGTTAGAGATGAGATATGTCAAACTTATTTCGTTAATCTATGTCCGAAGAGCGATTCTCGCCTCGGCCAACGGCGGCGCTTGCGAGCCAATCAACGCTGAACGATAGCCGATTCTGAAATCATTAATTACAGGCAAATTACGATTTCGTAAACTCCGAAATCGATACAGTAGCTTGCGAAAACTATTCGTAAACGATTGAGACCGTTATACACGAGATACGTCAAAGTTATTTCGCCACTTTCTGCATCTCCTTTCGCCAACGGCGGCGCTTGCGAGCAAATCAACGCTGCACGATAGCCGATTATGAAATTGTTAATTACAGGCAAACTACGATGTCGTAAACTCCGAAATCGATACAGTGGCTTGCGAAAACCATTCGTAAATGATTGAGACCGTCAGAGATGAGATACGTCAAAATTATTTCGTTACTCTATGTCCGAAGAGCGATTCTCGCCTCGGCCAACGGCGGCGCTTGCGAGCTCCACGTTAGTCTATTCTGAAATTGTTAATTACGAGCAAAATACGATTTCGTAAACTCCGAAATCGATACAGCAGCTTGCGAAAACTATTCGTAAACAACTGAGACCGTTACACACGAGATACATAAAAGTTATTTCGCCAGGTTCTGCATCTGGTCAGCTTGTGCTTTCGGCCACTGGAGGCGCTTGCAAGATCTACATTACCCCATTCTCGAAATTGTTAATTACGGGCAAACTACGATTTCGTAAACTCTGAAATCGATTGCGTAAACTTGCGTAAACTATTCGTAAACGATTGAGACCGAAATAAGCGAAATCGGTGATAGTCGTCTGCTAACTATACACCCACCTAAAAATTGTTAATTACGGGCAAACTACGATTTCGTAAACTCTGAAATCGATTGCGTAAACTTGCGTAAACTATTCGTAAACGATTGAGACCAAAATAAGCAAAATCGGTGATAGTTTTCTGCTAACTATACGGCGGTCCCTCGGCCGTGTGACAAAAATATGCATTGTTTGTCCAGTCTATTCTATACCTCGTCTGTGCTAATACTGATGGACACCGCGAAAATGGTATTCTCGCCTTTCGATTATTTAGAATTAGCACAGAGCAAAACGTTAAATAAATATAAGATTGTAAAAAGAAAGCATCCGGACTAGTCGACGGACACCAGAGACTCTTGTTTAATAGAAATCTTAACACGCCGAGATACACGAAAATGCCGAACGCATTACATGCAGCTAGCGAACACACTGTGGATTCAATTAGATACTAATTCCGACTGGATAGGAGCCGCTCCAAACCAGGAAACCTTGTATATCTTATGTTGCGACAATAAGCCACGTAGTATAGAATTATTAGGTAGCTTCATACTGCACTTAGATAAAGACTGTACCGGTACAACTAATAAGGTCTTCCTCAAACCAGCTACACACGTAACCAGAACTTTAGAGTTAAATGTTCTTTTGACGAGCAAGGAAGAGGATTTTAACGTGACTTTCGGGAAACTCAGATCCCAAGACTTACCTTTTGAACTCATTCACGAAGTTAGTATCAATCCTGACAATTTGAAAAATTTGGGTAGAACCTTAGAGGAAATAGACGACCAGATTGAGACCTTAGTATCTGAGAAACGGGTTATCACGTGGAAGGAACGATTTTACAAATATCTGGAATATGCAGGATACGTAGCAATTGCTGGTTTGACAATCGTTTTCCTAGGTAAAATAGGACTATTTAAGCTAATTATAAGAACCATCCGATCGTGCTGTGTATCGTGTACATATAACAATTGTAGCTTTGGCAACAAAGCACCCACGCAGCACATTGCACCAGCTGCAACGCAAGCAACATTTTCAATCAACGAACCTGACGAGGTACGCTTCATCGCTCAACGACCTAGAACGAGACCGACGAATGCTGCTTATGGATTTTAGTTTAGATCAGTACCCCAACTAAAATCTTAAACTACCCGGGGAGGTGTAAGCGGGCCCAGGTACCGAGCCCTTCGCCGGTTTCCCTTTTTGACCACCCATATCGTACCGAGGGATACTTTACGACGTCCGGGTAACCAGAAACTGACAGATAGCGAAGTACTTGCAGCTGAGGCGACATCTGAGTGTACACAGATGTCCAGATAGCCTAAATTCCTAGAGACGCCCTTACCGAGAAGAGAGACTTCGTGGAGGACGTTTTCGCCCTTCTCTGGGCTACCGACGCAACCCCCTCTTCTCACAAACCGTAGATATAAGAAGCCTGTTCTACGCTGCGAGTTTAGTCTTAGTCTACATTTTAACACCGAATCTCTGCCAGTAACTATATTCATTCTTAATAAAGTATTCATTATTATATTTTATTTTATGTCGTGTCATTGATTCGCGCTATCACGACAACAGGACAGACAGATTTCTAGAGAGAAACTAGTAGTTCGCCGCCTAGAAACTAATCGAGATTCGCCGCAGGTGCGAATGTGTGCTAAAGAACTGCGCCATGATTCAGCTTCGTTTTTGATTGACACGGGCGCTGATATCAACGTAATCAAACTAAAAATATTGCGAGAAGATATATCTGTCGCGTTACACGAATCTATAGTCGTTACGGGTATTACCACGGAACAAATAGAAACATTGGGCACCACGATCGTGCACCTACTCGGACAACCGGTTAAATTCCACGTGGTACAATCCTCGTTTCCCATCAGGAGCGACGGAATTTTGGGAAAACAATACCTGAGGCAGGAACAGGCAGAGATATCATTCGCGCACAATACTTTAGTCACACAAAGTGATCCTATACGCCCGATGCGGTTCATAGGAGAGGTCGAACGACATAACGAAAAATTACCTTTGCCCATTACGTGCGTTCACAACCTACGAGCTAGAACGCGTCAAGCAATCAGAATAGATGTAAAGGAAGGGAGAGAACTGACCGAGGGTTATTTGCCGAAATTAAACACGACGGACGGAGTATTCATCGGGGAAGCCGCTCTCTCAGTTTGTCGAGGCGCGTGCCATGTACTTGCGATTAATACCTTGGAAAATGACGTAGAAATAACGATACCACCGCAAAATATAGTACCGTTTGAATACCACAATTTCCCTGAAGAGCAGGAATACTTCAATTCCGAGTCAGAAACAGCACACGCGCCGATAGTTAACGACCGAGTAGGTGAAATAGTCTCCCGTTTGCGTTTAAACCACCTTAACGACGAGGAAAGGAATCACGTGATAGATTTAGTAGAAGAATATCCAGAGAGGTTTCATCTATCGGGCGATAAGCTGCAGTCGACACCCTGTATTAGGCATACAATCCCTACCACAGACGATTTACCTATTAACACGCGGCAGTATAGATTTCCACCTGTTCATCAAGCCGAAATCGCGAGACAAGTCTCTAATAAATTAGAGTGCAACATTATCGCACCCTCAAATTCGCCATATAATTCACCGCTATGGATAGTTCCGAATAAGCCGGATTCTCAAGGAAACAAGCGTTGGCGAATGGTCATTGACTTCCGTAAATTAAATGAAAAAACGATTGGAGACGCGTACCCCTTGCCCAATATTACAGATATTACGGATCACCTAGGCGAGGCGCGGTATTTTTCGATCTTTGACCTCGCGAGCGGCTTTCAACAAATAGAAATGGACCCTAAAGACCGAGCTAAAACTGCCTTCACTACACCAAATGGCCATTGCGAGTACATTGGCATGCCCGAAGGGCTTAAAAACGCTCCAGCTACGTTCCAGCGATTAATGGACCAAGTATTACGCGGGTTGCAAGGCGTAGAAGTTTTTGTATATCTAGACGACATCGTAGTTTACGCTAAGTCCTTGAAGGAGCACGGAAGGAAGGTGCAGAGACTATTCAATAGAATACGCGATGCAAAGCTAACTCCGCAACCTGACAAGTGCGACTTCTTAAGAACCGAGGTAGCGTATCTAGGACATATAATCGGTCGAGACGGAGTCCGTCCAGACCCTGGGAAAATTAGCGCAGTAAAGAAATTCCCGTACCCGCAGAGTCAACGGAATGTCCGAGAATTCCTTGGGCTGGTGGGCTATTACCGACGTTTTATAGAAAACTTCGCCGTGATCGCGAAACCATTAACGGAATTATTGAAAAAGAACGAAAAATTCGACTGGAAACAGGAACATACAACTAGCTTTAAAACCTTACGGAGAGCGTTGTGCCGAAGCCCTATTCTACAGTACCCTAATTTTAACGAACATTTTACTTTGACAACGGACGCCTCGGACGTCGCGATAGGCGCGGTATTAAGCCAGAATGCGAACGGCCACGATTTGCCAGTAGCATACTCATCGCGTAATCTAACTAAGCCGGAGCGAAATTATTCCACCACGGAAAAGGAATGCCTAGCTGTGTTATATGCAGTCCTGCATTTTAGACCCTATCTATACGGGAGAAATTTTACGCTAGTTAGCGATCACGAGCCGTTGAGATGGATAGACTCAGTTAAAGATCCGGGACAACGCTTGGTGCGTTGGCGACTTAAATTACGGGACTGCGAATATGAATTTGTACATAAACCGGGCCGACTCAACACCAACGCGGATGCATTATCGCGGAATCCGGTAAAGACTGACACCGTCACGTCGGAATCCGACAACGAGGAACGCAACCGGGTTTCGTCAAAAGTATTGCCAGTAAACCGGGAAGCCTCCGAAGCCGGACCGAGCGCGCCCCGAAAAAACCCACGAGCACCGGAGCCATTAGATACAAGCGCGGTAGCGACGAGAACGCGCAGGCGAATACCGTACCTGCCAGAACCCGACATACCGATGACAGTCGGCGATAATAGCGAATCGTCATCCGACTCCTCAGACACGCCAATATTCGTAGAGAGCAGATGCGTGATGCTCAGTGTAAAGCCACGGCCACCGCGCATGTCGAAATCGCCGCCTAAAACACGATCCCATGACGCGGAGTCGCGTGATAGTGAGCGCGGTACTGCAGGGCCGTCGGACAGCGAAAATGTCGCTACGGAACTTCCTACCCGACCGCACTGCACTAGCGATGACGAGCAATCTGAGGACCTACTCACTTGGGACGTATTATCGAGATCTTTCGAAGAACTTGGCGACTCAATTACTAGAGGTGAACAACAAACGAGCACGGAAAATACGCGAGAACCGACGGAAAACGTAATTACCGAAACTGACCCGAACACATCCGACGACATACGAGACGGAGAACAGACGGGAATAACAGCTGATTTGGAGACAGACGGGGCGGTCAGCGAAAATGTCGCTACGGGAGGCCCTACCCGTTCCGCGTGTACCGAAGGTGACGCGGCGCGCCCACCAGGAGGCCCTTTAACGTTGGTCTCTGAAACAGTGGCGTCTGGGGGGGGGGGCAGCGCATTACTCGCCGGACCTGCGGATTGCTCGCATTTACCTACACCTTCACCAACGTCGAGACCGGTCGCGCTATCGACACCGATGCCCCTAACTGTATCCGCGAGACCATGCGTAATATTACCGGAACATCTACATAATGATAGACCCCCTTCGATACCGACAGTCGGAATCCCTGTCACCGAAGACGTGCCGATGGGCACCTATATCCCTTTTTCACCGGAACTCCAGCCTCATGTGCAAGAATTTCAGCCGAAACCTGTACGTTATTCCCGCGATAATTTGACAGCACGACGCGGAAACATGGCGCATTTCTTATCAGCTGATTGCAAATTGAGCGACCCGATATCGCGGCAGTTGTAAGAGTAAGCCGCTTCTGGACCCGAGGCGAGAGTAAGCCGATTCTGGACCAGTAATTCTGGAACAGTAGCCGATTCTGGACCAGTGTAGTCGATTCTGCTGGACCGCAGTCATTCGGTCTTGCGTGTTTGCGTGTCTTAATCAGGTGGAAGTTTGCGCGGTCGGCGGTTAAAATCGGAAGAACGTTGGAAGGTGAAGAAGGCGAGCCGTTCGATTCCACAGCGGTAGCGGTCAAGGTTAAAAGTCGGCGGTTGGGCGATATCGAGTCGGTCGCTGCTGATATCGGGGGGCCTTGCCTTATTTTTTCTGTTAGGTCGAAAGTTTGTGGTTTACACGGAAGTTAGAGAGTAGGAGGTGAAGGGGTTGGACAGGAACAATACGAAACGAACGATAAAGGATTACACGATACTCGAGCGAGCGTGTGGGCAACGATATCGAGAGCGGAGGACGATAAGCGCCATCGACACGCGGCGTTGTACTACGAAATGTAGACAGAGGTAGTAGTAGGCGTTGTACTACGAAATGCCGTGCGGGGGGTTGGAAGTAGACCGGTAGGAGAAGGTTGCAGAGGAATGATACGATAAGCGATTACGCGGTACTCGAGCGTGTGTGGGCAACAACGATATCGAGAGCGGAGGACGATTGTACTACGGAGGAGGAGGTTGGGTGGGAGCAAGGTGTACGGGCAGTGAGGAGGGGGTCCGGCGTCATCTTGGAGCAGCGGACGCGTTGCAGGTCGGGGTGGGAGGGAGGTGGGAGGGTCCCGGGAAAGGGCGCTAGGCGCTAGCTAATATTCGCACGTTAAACGTAGTACATCGGTTAATACTCTTCGTAGCATCAGCAGACTAGGAAGCAGAGAAGTGTTCGCGACTTTTTCTGAAAGCGAATTACTGAAAGTGTTGTAACGATGGCGGCTGACGGACATATTCGACAATTGTACAGATTTTTTTATGACAAACTGGTTGCTCAAATTGATCCTGAACGTGGAATATTAGACGAATTAGGAGAGGAAGGGTTATTGAACGAGTCTGATATTTTCGATATTTTAACTTTGAAGGAACGAACAGCACAGGTGCGTTGTTTGATTACGAAGCTAGAAAGGTAAGTAATACAAACAAATTTATAAATCAATGTAGAATGATAGTACAATTGAAAGTATTTAAATTTGAATATTAACCTTTGCAGATTGCCGCTATTGTATTTCATTCTATTCACAGAAATACTAAAATCTTATAACCCCTGGCTTGCCGTATGCATGATACAATGGATAGAAAATCAAAGTGAGCTGCGCGCACATGTGAAACAATTTTATGAAGTATTTCGCGAACAATTACGCGATGTTGATGTACGTAATGCCGTTATACAAAAGTTAAGACGAGACAAGGTGTTGCGCGCTGGTGCAATACAGTACATTTTGGATACGGAAAATAAAGAGGTGCGGGTATCTCGTCTGATCCATGAGATGTCACGGTAAGTTGTAGAAAACTGGTAAAACGAGTGTAATCGTGAATGTTATACATTTTTTAAATTTTTAGACTAGGACTGACAGACTTGCTGTGTTTTAAAGAATCGTTAAAGCATCATTACCCTTGGATAGCTTGGCGGATGGAAGACTATTTGAATACGGCATTTTTCAGCAAAAACTGAATCACAATTTTAACCCATGCTCGCTTATTTTCAATGCTAAGCTATTTTTGTTAAGAACAGTGAGATGTAATGAATTTCTCAGATACGCACTGTATATAATAAATTGTAAACGGGTGCAGATTATTGATAAATAATACATGTATTCAAATATTGCAAGCATTTTTTATTTTTTAATCGAACAGTGTCCCCAAGCAAGTGTTTGTATACAATCATCGGTGATATATCTTTTATCATCGTACGGATGCAATGCAACTTTTCCTTCGGAAATTGTGTGAATTTGATGCAGCTTCGAAGCAATACGGTTTTGTCTAGCCATTTTAATTTCATCATTAAATAGGCAATTTATATAATCATCAAATTTAATTTCTCGCTTAATAAAATCTTTTTTGATCCATTTAGCCTTCTTCGTGTCGCGCTCGCCAATAACTTTTATAGCATACATTTTCGATCTTAATCCTACAAATTCACACATAATTTTTCCTCCATTTTCTTCTTTCATTAGGCCTAGAACTTTTTTATTTGCTAAAGGTATATTGTATACGTTGTCAATTGGATAATTACTAGTATCGAAATAAGCTATATCTCGCCCCATAATGCTATATATGTCATCACATTGTAATTTATAAATTAAACTGTCCGTATCAGTATATAATACCTTACACATATCTTGAAATTGAACCTTCATATAGTCGTAATGAAATTTATAGAGACATATTTTTGAAATATCTAGAATGGACATGCCGATATAAATGGGTTTATCTATTTTAACTTTCATCTTTTTCATTTCCACACCGACAAAATTTTCATTGAATATTACTCTTCTATGAAAATTAGGTCTTCCTATCAATGGCTTAATACCGGCACGTCCTTCCCACGATGTTAATAATCTTACATCAACTCGATTACGCACATTTTCCATTGTTTTTCCAAATACTGCGTTATTCATTAACTTAAATAAATCTTTTTCAAAGTCCGATTCGGATTGAGCTCGAAGTTTTGCATTTAATTGTATATATTTACACATCCATGAAGATTGATTGAACTGTAAGATACGATGAATGTTCTTTAATTTAAGTCCATGTTGCAGACATTGCTGTAGGGTTCGATAATGAATAACATAGTTGGTTTTACACTTTAAAGTTGCTAACAATTTTTCATATTTAGCGTTTGGCGGTACTTCGCGAGTGGGACAGAACGGCAAATCTGAATGCGAATCATGTATTTCATCGGGATAGTCTAAATCTACCTCTAATATGTATCCAATCTCAGAATCGGCTTTAGCCGAATTAATGTTAAATTGACTTATCATATCATTATCCATCCATTCAAATTTACCGTACGGCAACGAATCGCACATGGCAAAACCGTATAAATTGTTAACATCGTAATACATTAAATACGAAGATTCTTTATTAGAATCATACGTCGCGCCCATGTAAGGATTATTAGCTTTTGCATACCGATGCGAACATTGACAAAATCCTCCGCGTATACCGCTTTCAATAAATAAGACCATATCGATATCTGTTAATAATTCTAATGTTATGTTTGTAATTTTTAGCATAACGTCCCACGCATATGATGGTAGGGTACAGTAATAGGCAGGGTCGAGACCATAATATTCGATACATTTGCTTCGAAAATTTTCAAAAATATCTGCTAATAGTAGAACATCTGTTTTCAAATATAAATCGCTATATTCGCCTAGTGATGAGATATTAAATTTATTCCATACGTTTTGTGCATTTTTATACTCGCTCCTTTCAATATTGTGCACGTACAATGTGCTGTGAAATTCGTCGTAATTAGGTAGACAATTATCATTTAGTCTTTCATAGCTGTCAACATATTCATAAGGAAAAACACCTTTGCGCGTCAGTAAATTAAACAAATTTTCATCGATCGACGGAAAGTTTTTGCGTAAAATTCTCATATCATTTATATCTAGTGTTGATACTAATTGTTCTAAACTGCTATTAAGAAATTTAAATGAATCGATAAATCTTACTTCAAGAGAAAATATATTATTTTTCATCCGACATGCGAATGAAACATATTTTTCCATTGTAGAGGCTATTACATGAAATTGAGAGCTAAAACATTTCATTGAAACAATTTCTTCTATGAGAAAATGTGCATCGTGATTACTTAAGTTATGAAATATTATGGGTAGCGTATACGTAGTTTTATAATTTAGGTTACATGCTCCGTGTGCTGCCCCTCTGTAGTAACCTGACCAGTGACAATGATCACGTACTTTATTACCGCCTCTAATATCATCTTCTTTAAATTCACTTTTACAGATAAAACAATGTGTAGCAGTATTAAATTCTAGTAATTGTTCAGAAGTTAAAGGAGCCATTATGATATGATTATTTTTTATAAAAGCAAAAATTGATGAAATGATACCTTCCAAATCTGATATAAAATAAGATACCACTTTATCCTTCGCACGGTGTGAAACGTATTTGCACATCGATTCATCAAAATTACAGTGTATGTAATAGCCAATACTGTGTGGAACATGAGTTTGATATGCATAAGTATTATGATTTTCTAAATTATGTGTTTCGTTACTAATTAGAGCGCATTCAAAATCAGCATATATTATAAATGGAAGCGGGATTCCTCTTCTATAATTTTTAAACTTAATCCATTTCTGATCTTCATTGACCAATTCAATTTTGCACGCATTTTGATCCACACATCTTTCATAATGATCTTGAAGTTTCCTTGTTGTATGGAAAAAATTTAGACATCTGTAAATTATAAGAATCATATTATTAAACTATTAAATTATTACAACTGTAAATAGAAAAATGATGAATTACCTGTCGCAAATGTGTGATTTATGTTGATGTTGAATTTGCGACGATATCAGCCTTGATAAATTTTTGATCCATACATAATGGCACATATTATCTTTTTCTTGCTCATTTTGATATATTAGTAAGTTTATATGTTTATGTTCAGATATTTTATCACTTAATCGTAACGGTAATACTTCATATTTTTCATGTTCAGATTTATCTTTATTCGTTAATTGGTATAAATTTATGGACAAATTATTATTTTTTTCAAATGTAGGTATATGTTTAGTTGTAACGGGAAATGTAATTCCCGTTAAATTTAGTACATTTTTATAATACGGATATGATTGTTTACGGTTACTATGATGCGATGCTGGGTATAATGCTGACGTTACTGCCCAAGCAAAGCAATCATTTTCATTATCGGCCAAATCAATAGAAACAGTTGCTGTTCTATTTCGTATAGCTAATGGAAGTCTACAGTTTCCTTTACCGGCGCTCAATAAATAACATTTATTGATATTTATAATCAAACTGATAATTTTGCTCAATGCCCATCCACTGTCACGTTCTTGAAATTCCTCTAGCGACGTAAGAATCTGCCCACGCACATTGTTTGTATACCAATTATCAAGCTTTATGGTGGAATCATCATCGTTCAGTAGTACCTCATTTTTTGTTGCAAAGGTTTTAATTTCCTTCTTAGTTTCGTCGGTCAAACTGTCTTTTAACGTAAATTCACCATTGAAGATTGTGTTTACTTTAACACATTTGTGCTGTTTAACATACGATAGTACTTTTTCTATCACTATATCTTTAGCATCGTTTAAAAATATAGAAGGATCAATATGATGTAAATTTATTATAATTCCAGTGATTATACGACTTTGGAAGGCATGCCCGCTTTCAATTTCTTTCCATTTCAGTGTAACATTCTTATCCTTCTGTTTTTCTTCATTTAATCCAGATCCAGAGTGTAGATTGAAATTAAAACTTAATTGTTCACGCGTACAAGTTAGTTTAGCTATTTGCGCAAGTAAATGTTGTTTCCTACCGACACTTATTTTTTCTTTTTTATTAATTAAATATGAATGCAAATATTTTAAATGCTGTTCACAATCTTCTATCCATTGGGTTTTATCTGCTTCCGATTCAATTAAATACGCTCGGTTTAATCAATTTTCTCCTTTTTGTATCAGTTGTTTTTTATTCGCTGCATTTTCTTTTTTTCTTCGTAATCGTTCGTTTACGAAATACTTTAAATTCCTCAGCCGCTTTAATTGTTCCATCAGTTTCACTTTATATTCTTTTTTCATATTTTCATTATTTAGGAGTATTTTCGTTTTTTTTACATATATAGTATATTGCTTTTTCCACTCTTTAAAATCCTCTTCTTTCTTCAAAAACGGCATTTGATTTAATAAATTTTTTTCTATTTTCGCCGATAATCTATTAATAGATTTCATTTTACACCTCTTTAATCACACTACCGTTTTGTAACTTTCACTGCACTTCACTTCGTTAGCCTCCTCCGCCTCCGCTTATGGTCGCGCGGTTTGAAATACAACGGACGCACAATTTCCTGCATATATTTGTCCTGCTACGACTATCCCCTCTCTCTGATTTACCACCGCTTTTATCATAGATATGAAATCATATGATTTCTTATTTCTGCTTGTGTGTTAAATTCGTTTATATCACGTTTATTTGCGTTATAAGATAATCTTGATCATTTTTATTGTATTCACCATAAAATTGAACTAATTTTTCTACTATATCTCTCAAATTGGCTATAATGTTACTATCACTAATACATTGAATACTGAAAATGGAGAGATCGAACGGGCCTGATCTTACAACATTGAAATTAAATTCGTCATATTCATAAAAATTACCGTTTTGTAATATATAAAGTTTACCATTTATATATTTAAAAACTGAAAATGGATTTTGTGGAGATATGGATAGGCCAATTCCCTTAAATAAATCGTTAATTAAAGTATACTTTCTAGGCACATATCTACACTCGTCAATTTCAATTACATATACTCCTTTATAAAAAATATATGTTCTACCGGTATTTGTTAAAACAGCAGATTGCACTCCATTATACTGAAAGTCTTTGCCAAATAGTTTTTGATATGTCATGGGATAGCCAGTTTTTAATTGGAAAGTATCAGGATTGAATATATAAATATTATTATCAGAAAATAATGCAACTTCTCCATTTACTCTTTCATATATTGCATTAATTCCTGAAAAATTAAATGGCAAAAATTTTAACCACGATCTTATTAACTGTGGCTCCTCATACTTTCGATATTTAACGTTTAAATTAAATGGCCATACCCAAATTTTATAGAATATATACAATCGTGCTTTAAAAATGAAAAATTTTAAATCATCTACCGGAGCTGAACATAAATCGGTTAATTTTGGTGGAACTAATGTTGGTGCATCCGGTGACGTATCAGGAGAAGCATCACCATTTGCATCTTCGCTGAATTCGTCCTCAGACTCATTCTCAGCATTAACATTATATAAATTTCGTATAGCTAATATATCATCTTCCTCAAGTTTAATATGATCTGTATGATTTTAATAATGATAAAACGGCGACATTATTGAATTCATATTTGACGAATGTAGTATACCTAGACTGTGACCAATTTCGTATATTAATGTTTCGTATAAACTGAAGACTCATCGTTTATCGGCCCCTCGCCTATCATCCATTTCCACGATTTAGATATATGAATTTCTCTGACATTATTACTTTCATTCGGCATATCTGCATGTGCTAATGTTTGATTAGAGAATGGCGGTGAACAAACTTGTTGCGGTGAATTAACACTGTAATGCATTGTATTTTCAAACGATATAATTATATCCGCTTCAGTTTTACTATGTACTTGAATAAAGGTTAACCGAGATGGCTTTTGCCACACAGAAAATGCTTTTTTTGCAATGTTAATTTGATCTGTTGTTCCGACATGGAAATACCAACGCAATGTTTTTTTGTTCCATTTATAAGAATGAAGTGTGTAATCGCTGACATGATCACTTACTCCGCAACGTTTTGCCTCCATCAACTTTTTCGTTTCAGCATTTAGAGTCCCATCGACTTTAAGATTCCAATATTGTTAAAAAATTCGTATTGCATCTACCAATTTATCATTATCAATAGTTTGCGATTTTTAATCGTTAGTGTTCATATAGCCGTAATATTGAAGATAATTAATTGTTGAACGTTTATTCATCGGATACGTGGAAGGCACTCGCAAATTGGTCTTCATAGATAAGAGAGAAGGAAAAAGTTGAAGAAGTATCGCAGTGTGAATTATAAATATAATTAATTTCGTCATGATTAGAATTGAGGTGCTCACGTGTCACGGTAGGATGAAAGACTGATGTGAAAGAAAAATATGTACTAGTTTATAATGAACTCATTTTTTATTAATTTTATATAGATGGCTAAATACATTAGAAATTTTAAACATTATTTTCATTATTTATATATTGTGTAAATTTCAAATTCATAATATCTCGAAGCAAATCATCCATTTTTTTAACCCGTGCTTTAAAATATGCGGAGTCGATGTGCCAGAATCCTTTACGCGCACATCGATATTCTTCAGGATACGTATCGTCGATTATATATAAGTAGTAGAAGTTGTTGAATGAAACAGTTTGTTTTATCTGTAATGAAATTATTATTTTATATAGTTTTATTACTAAAATCATTTATAATTATATACATACTTGATGTATGTCTACAAACCTGTTTTTGATTATGATGCTGCTTTTTTTTTATTCTTTTCATCTTTTGACATCTCGTTTCCATTTTTGCGCTTACGTTTTGACAAATCTTTGTCGCTCTCATTTTTCATATTTTCCTTCTCACTCTCTACATGTTCTTCTTCTTTTACATCATCATCATCATCATCATCATGATTATCATCGGTAGAGAATTTCATTTCATTATATTTTCCACCAAGGTATATTAGATGAACCGGTTTACCGTTTGTAAGACAATTCTCTATAACTTGGTAATGCTTGCTTTTTTCTAATAAAATATTACTTATACGTAATGGCAGAAAAATAGAGAATGTATCATTTAAATCAAGCATAACTCTATCTCCAAAGCGGGTCTTCATTTTTCTCATTCCGCTTATTAAATATGATTTATTAATTTCCAAACCTGCTACCGGGTTCACTGGCAACTTGCTTTTAATACCGACGCTATTCAGCAAACTGAACATATTTTCGCACATGTTCACTGCAAATATCTACTGAACTGTTAACGCACTTGCGCTATTCGACGACTAAACTGCGCGTATCGGGAAGTAGCGCTATTTATGCACCATACTCTTCCACCCAAACTTCCAGCATACGTCACTTTTCTTCATTCCCCTACTCCCTTTATGCACCCCATACTCATCCACCCAAACTTCCAGCATACGTCACTTTTCTTCATTCCCCCACTCCCTTCAACGATTATGCCCACGCCCAATTTCTGATTTTCCACACATTTAATACCTACAGCAGCGCAAATAGGAGCTTCAGTACGAGACGAATCTTTTTGAAAGAAACTTCTACTAAAGTTTGTGCAACATTTGTATTAAAATTGAAAAGTTACAGTTTTGTAAGTGAAGTGAATATTTAAAAATATAATTATGGTATTGTGACCGTACTCGCTTTCGCTAAGCGCGATGTATTATTTTATCGCGAATTAATGTGTGTTCTTTCGTGTCAGAGAAATCTATATTACCGACCAACTTCACCTCACTTCACGCTCATCACTCACGCGAGATCTCGAATCGATAACTTGTCCACCTATCAGAGATCAATACAGATCTAATCGATTATTATCGAGAACTCACGTGACGAGCCGGTGCGCTTCCGGCGCCCGCCTTTTATTCTCACTCACCTCGCGACTCTCACCTCGCAACCATTGTATCGCGCGGACGTCACCTTTTGTACTACCTCACACGGTTCTCAAATAAGACGGTTTCACTTCATCTCTTTTCTCATTCTCACTTCTCGTACGGTGCAACTCAACACGGGTTCACTCAGTGTGTGTAAATAGCTGTTATTTAGTGTCTAAATAAATAGTTTATTGTGTTTCTCATAACTTCACCGCCTGCGCTTACTTGCCACTCACCCGTCCACTATCCACTCGCCCAACATCTAAGCGAGCACTTCATATCTCAACATTCTGGTCCTTCGAGCCGGATAGTGGAATCGGTGGCTATCGCGAATAGTGAGTGAGAGTTCGTGCAGTGCAAAGACGGTTACGGTTACACTTCAAATCGCCAATCAAGATGGCCGACAAGGGAGACGAAGAGTCATGGGCAGCGAGCCACGAGGTGGTTGAGATCGAAGAGCCCCCTCCCACCACACCGGCCATCACAACACCGGCCATCACACCACCTGCCATAACAACACCGGCAGTCTCACTCGCTCCGCCGAAAGATGGCACAACGGCGCACTCCTCGCGAAAAACCGGCACTTCAAAACCGCCCGTCACACGGAGCACATCACCGGCAGCACTCCCAACCGAACTCACAATCATGGCCTGCACTCAAATGAGTCGACTGAATGAGATCGAAACCATTATGGAAATAGATCCTAATAATCTCGTCATCTACGATCTGGACGAAGTCGAATTCATGACTCAACACTTGGAACGGACACACCTCAAATTCGCGGAGCAACACACCCACTTCGAACTCAACTGGCCGGCCCGACACCTCTGTCACCCCTACTTTAACGAGGACTCACACGGCAGGGAGGCCAAAGCATACAGGACGGCGCGGCTCCACCTCATAAAACTAAAAAGGGCACTCACGGTGGCATCTCAAACGGAGACACGAGCAACCACGGATACACGGACAACCACGGACACACTTCACACACGACTCCCGGACATCACCCTGCCCACATTCAAGGGCGATTATAAGGAATGGCTCCTTTTCCGATCTCTTCACTCAACTTGTCACCAACAACCCCAAGTTGAGTGACATTGCACGTCTCCACTACCCCCGTGGCTGCTTGGTCGGAGAGCCAGCCTCGGTCGTAGCCAACCTTCCTGTTAGCGCCACCTCATTTCAACCAGCGTGGGAGTTGCTGGAGCGAAGATACCGTAACAGGAGGTTGCTGATCGACTCCCAACTCACCCACCTCATGCAACGGAGCACTAGTCAAGGAACGGCAAAGGGTCTCACGGAACTGATCTCACGAACGGCGGAAGCACGGACGGCTCTGCAGTCACTCGAAGTGGCAGATCTCGGTGACTGCATCCTCATTCACCACCTCACCAGGCAGCTCGATCGGGCGACGTATGAACAGTGGGAAACGTCACTGGGGAACTCAACGGAATATCCCACGTTCACGAAACTGGAGGACTTCATACGCGCTCGAGCGCGCGGACTCGAAAGGGTTGAAGGCTCCACATCACAACAGCAGCAACAACCACGGCGCACCTCACACACTACGAGCACGTCAACGCCTGCACGTCAACCACGGCAAGAGCCAACGTCATCCAAATATGTGTGTGATTGCTGCAATGAAGAGCACTTCATGTTGCGGTGTGAAAAGTTCCGCAATCTCGGAGTTACTCAACGCCGGGCAATAGTCGTTGCGAAGCGGCTATGTTTTAACTGTTTGGGACGGCACAGTGTGGCTGCCTGTCGCAACGCCATGAGCTGCGCAAATTGCTCTGGCAGGCACCACACTATGCTGCATGATAATGCCTGCCACGGAACTACCTCATCCGCCTCCTCAACACGGCCAAACACATCAGCACGTCAATGGGATGTCGGTGCAGTCGTCAATCAACTCACCTCACCTCAAGAAACGGAGCACGTCACCAGGGAGATCAAGGATCAGCACGTCACAATGAAGAATTCAGTGCATGTCACAGGAACCGACTCATCGCTGCTCGCCACAGCAATAGCCACGGTGCACTCCACGGTATGCAATCAAATCACTCGTCTGTTAATAGATCCTGGATCAGAGCTCTCTTTTGTCACGGAGAAACTCATCAAGGACCTCAACGTACCACGTCAACACTCGTCAATCTCCATCCTTGGCATTGGTGGAACAAAATCAGCAGAAACAAGAGGCGTGGTGTCACTCAAGCTGCAGTCAATTTACAGCAAGGAAACTGTTACGGTGAGAGCACACATCTTAAAGAATGTGACATCAATACTGCCATCATTCCAGCCTCTGAGTCACTCATGGCCTCACCTCAAGAACCTGCAGCTGGCAGATCCAGACTTCACCACACCACGCAAAATTGATATAGTTTTGGGAGCAAATTTCTATGGTCACATCATTTTGCCTGACGTCATCAAGGGCGATCCATCAATGCCAATAGCACAGCACTCAATATTTGGATGGGTTATTACAGGCCCAGTGTCATCAGCTCCAGCAGTGTCATCTCATGCTTACCATGTGTCAGTGCAACGTCAAAATTGTGAACTTCAAGATCTCTTAACCAAATTTTGGACTCAAGAGGAGGTTAGGATGGACAACGTCAACAAACTGACACCTGAGGAGCAAAAGTGCGAGGATCACTTCAATTCAACTCACTCTCGTGACACATCTGGACGGTATACTGTGCGTATACCATTAAAATCTCCAACATCACTCCTAGGAACTTCATATTCAACGGCACATCAGTGCCTTCAACGCACTTTAAGGAAGTTCTCAAGAGATGACACATACAAACAAATGTACACTTCATTCATGAGGGAATATGAAACACTTGGACACATGCAACCAGGGGCAGGCAACTCACCACGGATAACTCAACAAGGTAAGCCTGATGTTGGCAGTGTTACTAGTGAGATGACCTTGGCACATGAAGCTTCGGCTTCAGGAGGGTTGAGGGTCTCACACGGTGGCACGTCGACTCAGGTTTCACTTCAACCATATTATTTGCCTCACCACGGAGTCCTACGGCCTGACAGCACCACAACAAAACTACGGGTTGTCTTCAATGGCTCAAGTTCCACATCATCTGGGAAATCTCTAAATGACCTCATGTACACAGGTGCAAATCTACTGCTGGACGTCACGGATGTGCTCACTTGGATCAGACATCACCGTCACATATTCGCAACTGACATCACCTAGATGTACAGGCAGATACGGGTACACAAGGATGATTGGGATCTGCAGCGAATATTGTGGATTGACGAGAACTTCAATGAAACTCCATACAACCTCACCACGGTTACATACGGTACAAAGGCAGCTCCATTTTTGGCGATAAGAACACTCTTGCAGTTGGCTGAAGACGAGGGCCAACACTATCCACTTGCCTTACCATCAATAACGAAGGGAAGATACGTTGACGACATATTCGGGGGTGCGGATTCAGTGCGTCAACTCAAACGGGTTGCTAAACAATTAACGGGAATGTGCAACGCGGGCGGATTTCCCTTGGCAAAGTGGCACTCAACAAGTCACGATCTCCTCAAGGCAACTTCCTCAAATGAAGCATCGACATCAATATCTCTCGACGACTGCGCGACCAAAATACTCGGATTACGGTGGCACCCTCAAACTGACAACTTCACCTTCTTTCCACAACTTCAAGACCATGCGGGAGCACTTACAAAGAGACACGTCCTATCTGAAGTGGCACAGATATTTGATCCACTCGGCTTCATTTCACCAGTTGTAATCAGAGCAAAGATGCTTCTCCAACAACTCTGGTTGCACAAACTCAACTGGGATGACCCATTACCGGTCAGAATTTCAACACGATGGTTGGCTATCAGAGAAGACTTCAAATGCTTGGCCAAGCTCTCAATACCACGGTGGTTCCACACTTACACGAACTCTACGGTTGAAATTCACGGTTTCTCTGATGCATCTCAACTCGCAATGTCAGCGGTAGTGTACATTGTGACAACTTCACCGTCCACAGGCGCCAAGGCTTCACTCGTCACATCAAAAACTAAAGTAGCTCCAATCAGGACACTCACTATCCCGAGATTAGAACTCTCTGCAGCGCTGCTACTTTCAAAACTCGTGAAGCACGTCACAGCCACTCTACAATACAAGATTACGGATACTCATATGTGGACGGATTCACAAGTCACCCTCACATGGATCAAGACTCACCCCTCACGGTGGAAGGATTTCGTACGGAATAGAGTGACACAAATTCAAGAACTCACTCCAACTGGTCATTGGAGACATGTACCGGGAACATCAAACCCAGCTGATTGCGCTTCGCGGGGCGTAACCACAAAGGAACTCGAAAGGCATGCCCTATGGTGGACGGGACCACAATGGATAACACAATCACCAGCCTCATGGCCACCTCAACCGACGGAATTGGACGACTCATGTGCACTAGAAGCTCGTCCAGGCATTTCACTTACGGCAGCCGCGCCCAAAATCGACTACCATTGGGACCTCATTTACAAATACTCTTCACTTCACAAACTACTTCGACTCACAGCTATTAGTTTCAGAGCACTTTCAAAATTCAAGGGAACTTCAGACTCATCACCAATCACGTCACTTCAATCTGCTGACATGGAAAGAGCTCGGATATTCTGGATTAAGTCAACTCAAGCGGCATTTTTTTCACATGAACTGAGGACGCTTAGCTCACATGGAACATTGCCGAAGAATCACCCATTCAACCGCCTTACTGCATTCCTGGATCACCAAGGAGTCATACGAGTCGGCGGCCGGCTCAACATGTCAGCACTCAGCCACGACGAAAAACACCCAGTCATACTACCTCGCCATTCACGACTATCGTCGCTGGTTATAGACGACGCACATCAACGCACTCTCCATGGCGGCACTCAGCTCACTCTGGCAACTGTACGACAATCTTTTTGGATTATTGGAGGCAGGGCGCCAGTAAAGTCCCACATTCTTCGGTGCATGCCCTGTGCACGACAGAGAGGGATACGAGCCCAACAACTTATGGGCCAGCTGCCAGAGTCACGAGTCTCACCATCTCGGGCTTTCCACCACACGGGTGTGGACTACGCCGGGCCATACTCCATGAAGACTTGGAAGGGTCGCGGCGCGAAAACTTCAAAGGGGTGGATCTGCATTTTTGTTTGTTTTAGCACTTCAGCAGTCCACCTTGAGACGGTAAGCGACTATTCCACGGAAGGATTCATTGCCGGTTACCGCCGGTTCACATCACGACGGGGCATCCCACACACGGTCTACTCTGATTGCGGCACCAATTTCATCGGTGCAGACATCAGCCTCCAGAAACTATTCATCCAGAGCACTCGCGAACATCAGGCCATCACTTCAATTCTGTCAAGGGACAGAACTCAATGGAACTTCAATCCACCGGCAGCGCCACACATGGGTGGCAAATGGGAAGCGGTGGTGAAGTCCATGAAGTTTCACCTCCGTCGCACTGTGGGCGACACCTTGCTCACATTTGAAGAGCTCACCACGGTGCTCACTCAAATAGAGGCGGTCTTAAATTCAAGACCACTGGAGGCACTCAGCGACGACCCCGACGACATCTCAGCACTCACACCTGGCCACTTTCTCTCAGGCGGAGCGCTTACAACCCTGCCTGAACCGTCACTCGACGATGTGAAAATCGGTCGGCTCTCTCGATGGCAACTACTTCAACAAAAACTTCAACAATTCTGGAATCAATGGTCGGCTCACTACCTACAACGGCAGCAATCAATCTCCAAGTGGCATCATCCCTCCAATGACATCAAGGTGGGTTCACTCGTGCTCATCACCGATGAGAGACTCCCACCATCAAAATGGACACTAGCAAGGGTCATCACACTCCATCCAGGGAAGAACGGTCTCACCAGGGTAGTGACCATCAAGACGGCAACAACCACTCTCATGCGGCCGATCGCAAAGCATGCGCCACTCCCACTTCACCACACGGGGTGATCCAACTTACACCTGGACATCAACTTCAATTACATCAGCGCACTCGCTGATCGCGGGCGGAAATGTCAGAGAAATCTATATTACCGACCAACTTCACCTCACTTCACGCTCATCACTCACGCGAGATCTCGAATCGATAACTTGTCCACCTATCAGAGATCAATACAGATCTAATCGATTATTATCGAGAACTCACGTGACGAGCCGGTGCGCTTCCGGCGCCCGCCTTTTATTCTCACTCACCTCGCGACTCTCACCTCGCAACCATTGTATCGCGCGGACGTCACCTTTTGTACTACCTCACACGGTTCTCAAATAAGACGGTTTCACTTCATCTATTTTCTCATTCTCACTTCTCGTACGGTGCAACTCAACACGGGTTCACTCAGTGTGTGTAAATAGCTGTTATTTAGTGCCTAAATAAATAGTTTACTGTGTTTCTCATAACTTCACCGCCTGCGCTTACTTGCCACTCACCCGTCCACTATCCACTCGCCCAACATCTAAGCGAGCACTTCATATCTCAACATTTCGTAATGTTTCGGAGGATCGTCCGTGATTTGAAGGTAACGCGGTTTGTTGTGAAGTCTGCCGCGTCGGTGTGCCGGCACGCTGGTGTGAGCGGTCACTTTTTTAACTCACACCAGTGCTCTAGTTGTACGTCGGAGAGAGAAGCTCGTGCTCCTGCTAAGGAGGCGGATGGTGGGGGAGAGTATTCGGGCGTTGAACTCAGTGTTCATACGTGTATATTCCTATTTATTTCTGAGCTCGGTACAGCTGATCGCTTCGCAGATTTAAATTTAAAGATATACGTTGACTCGCTGTCTTATGGAATAGATCGGGCTACCACAGGTCCTCAGCTCCCTGTGGCGTTTTTAGACCAAAATGCGCACAATGCCCCAGCCGGTACGTGAGCGGGGAGGGCTTGGCGCCAGTCGTTTCCCTTTAACGAAATAATAATATCTGAGGCCGAGTTCGTATCACACACACGTCTGCGCAGCCGGTACGTGAGCGGAGGCGAGACGGCGTGGATCTTCACTCTTAACTCCCTTCTTACAATCCTTAGGCAAAGTCCTCGGAGGAGGCGCGCTTATTACTGAGCACGTGGAACGGAAGGTTCCTAGATACCGCACTCTCGTGGAGTCTTAGCACTCACAGTGCTTTACAGCTGACTCGGCACGAAAGGCCCCGATTGCCTAATTTCGGCGCCTTATATACTCGCCAGTGGTGGGGATTGTTTAGAGAAACTAATAATGTCATTTGTTAAGACGCACCCTACCGGCCGGCGGTGTGGTGTCTGGGGTTGTTCCCCTTGCCGGTGGTGGGGGCACATCCACCACTGTATATATATCTGTTTTCGTTCGGGCCTATGAGGTCGTACGATTACAGTATGTAGTTCGAATATAAGTAAAACAAATTTTTATTTTCAATACTCTAATTTACTTAAATTAATATTATTTTCAAGCTACAGCCGATTATGAAAAAATAACGCATTTCATCGATATGGATGGATTTATCATTAATCGATATACATTTTTATGCAAAGAAATTGCGATCATATCTATAAACGAAAATATACTACGCGAATACTTATTTTTTAATAAAAACTTTAGCGATTTAAGTGCACAAGATCAGCGAAGCGCGTGTTATGTGTACAATAATGTTCACGGAATTTTGTTCAAAGATTATGGATTTGAACATTATGAACAAGAGGACTTGCCCTATATAGTCCAAGAGTTTATCTCAAAATATGACAGTCCAAATGTCGCATATAAAGGTGGAACTTATGAAAAGAAATTATTGAACGAACTCGGAATACGAAATATAAATTTAGAGGAACTGGCATGTCCTAAATTTGATGTACTCGTTTCTAATCAACTGTATAACAAAGTGAACATCAACACTATATCGTGTAAAATGCATGCCAAAGAGAGAAATTGGAATAATAAAATTCCACATTGTCCTCTTCATGAAGTACAAGTTTTTAAAAATTGGTACTGCCATAACGTAGCTAATAAATCTTCTTAAATAATAATGTACATTGATGTGAATATAATGAATTTTTATATTTTATTATCAATTTGTAATTATAAGTACACAATTAAAAATAAATTTATTTTAAGTTATATCAATCCATGAATTATGTGATTTATCGAATCCCAAACATTTAACATATACTTTATTTTGCTTTCTACGAATAACTTTTTCAACTAAATAAATATCGCTATGCTTAGCTTTTAATAATTCATATTCATAGAAACCGCCTTTAATGTCATTTCCTCGTAAATCTTGAATTAAATATGTGACAGGATAAGTATGTTGCACAGAAGTAACTTTAAAAATTTCAGTCGTCCAATTAGGCGTATATCCTTTCTCAAACAAATGCTTGTATTTACTAATACGTACAAAATCTCCAACTCGATATTTGCCTGGTTTAACGATCTTTATATTGCTATAAACTGATGAAAGAAGCGTGCTAGCATTTTTATTTGTCACATCCGCAGGTCTCATTTTGATTGTTCTATGTTTACGCATATTGTAATCGTATACAAGTTTTTTTAACATATGCGTCGATTTATCGCTTCCGTTTAACGAGAATAATTTCCACATATTATTTTTTAACGTTCTATTCCAACGCTCTACTATCGATGCCTTCATAACACTATATGTAGAATAATGATTTATTTCATGTTTATCCATTAAATTCTTAAAATCATTATTAAAAAATTCTTTCCCATCATCCGTTTGCAAATTTTTAGGTTTACGCTTCTCGAAGATATTTGAGAAAGCCTTTACCACATCTTTACCTTGTTTCGTTTTCAACGGACGAGCCCAGCCATATTTAGAAAATGTGTCGATAACTGTGAGAATATATTGAAATCCCGAATTAAATCGCGTATATACTTTCATATCTACTAGATCAGCTTGCCATAAATCATCATATCCTTTAATTATAACACGTCTTCTTACAAAATTCTTTCTCACAGGTGTATGCAATTCTTTTACTAACTGCTCTTGTTCTTTAATTAATTTCATGATTATAGGTTTCTACTACATTATTAGGTGTTCTATTTAGAATTTCTATAAGAGTGTTTCTTAAATTCTCCTTATTATCATTCACATCCTTCCGCAGCTCGTCAATTGAAGTTTTTAGCGTATTTTGTGTCACAAATTCTTTACGAATATTAGCTATGTCGTTTTCTTTATCGTGTAAATTTTGTTTTACACCATTTATCAGCCCATCAAGAAGATATTGTAGATTCGCTATATCTTGTTCCAATGTCTTTGTCAAATTCTCTACTGCATCCTTTGTCGCAGCCGATTCCCTAAGATTGCTTATAAAATATTCATGATGACTAATACTATTTTTTGCTGAAGTAATATTATAATTAATTTCTTCAATATTTTTAGAAATTGTATTCAAATTTTCATTAAGGCTTTTTTCATCAGACTCTATTTTTTGCTGTTGCGCGAGGAAATCTTCTATAACATTTTGCAGCAATTCATTATTTTCTTTTCCATTTACTTCTAACTTTATAATTTTTTCTGTTAACGTAGAAGTCACTTCGTCAAGTTTATTGAAATTTGCACCATAAAGATTTAATACGGCATTTATTCTCTTTAATTTATCGTAATTAGCTTCGCTTTGCGATGCGCACTTTTCAATTTTTTCGTTGAGACTGCCTGGGAGGGGCCTTTCGTTACTTAATATACGTTTATCTACATAGTATTTGTTCGCAGCGTCTGTAGAGTTTCCAGGATTTGCTAATCGTATAATTTTTCTATTTTTTGCATCATAGCCGCCCTCATTAACGTTGAAATGAAGAAAAATACCTTTCCTTTTCATATTAGAATTTTGTAACCGATTATTAGCATCTTCTATGCCCTTACCACCAAACTTGTTAATGAACATTATAAGACTAAATATAATTTAGACATACACAAATATTATATAATAATATTGGCTTCGCGAAGTTCCTCCACTATTGACATAATTTCATTATCATGTCCTGTATGTCCAACTTTTTTTGAAAAAAAGTAAAAGCCGTAAACGGTCAATAAGCTCATTAGGATTGTCCCAGTGAACATAATTCACCTGTTCATTCGTAACTAACATATTATTCGGTATATATTCTTTCATTGCAAATTTATTTCCTGCTCCAACTTTAAATTTATTAGATTTTGTTTTAGCTCTTTCCGCAGCTGCAGCTATAGCTAAATGTGGTGCTAGTAATGGGGCAATTATTTTTTTATATTTAAATCCTTTACTGCCCATAATCTGTTGTGATGATTGGTAATCTCTACGGAAGGCATTTGTTTTTAATAAAATAGTTTTATACTTAATTAAATCTGTATTATTATATAATTTTGAATTGGGAATTTTCTTGAAAATTAATTCGAAAATTTCAGGGGTTCCGCTGTATCTAGTTTCCTTAATAATAATATTATCATTTTCATCCACCTCAAATATGCTGTCACCTAACATTAAATTGTCATCTTTAAAATATATGCTGTAAACATGATCAATTTCTTTGTCAAAATCTGTACTGAAAAATAAGCTAATATATTTTCGTGATAATGGGCCTAAGTTCTCCTGCATTAAATTTCTAACATCTTCAGGCGGATTTTGTAATATTTCGCTAATAGAGGATTCCGCATGTGATCTTTCTAACGGTGAAGGTTCTTCAACATTTGGCCTTTCTATCATCGATAATGGTATAGGAGATATAGGAGTTGACGCTTCGGCAAATGTCCTTCCCCTACCTATTTGTGGCGTTGCCTCAAATTTTATATTATCATTTTTAGTTTTAGTACTCCTAATAACGGCACTAGACGACGAATAACTATAATGCGTTTCACTCAATGACGGATTAACCATTTCCTTTGTTTTTTTCTTACTCAAGTCTTCAACTCCTCCACTATCTTCATCTTCAAAAACATCATCTTCATTATCTTCAATATCTTCAATATCACTTTCAATATCTTTTTCAATTTCAAATTTTTTCTTTTCATTTTCATTATTGTTATTCGTAATTATATTTTTCTCTAGTAATTTTTGTAGAGGTTTAGTTATCGGTTTATATGTTTCTTTTAAATATTCCTCAGACTCTATTTTACCAAGTTTCAAATCTTTATATTTTTTTCGAATTATATCACTTGTTTTCGCGATATGTTTTAAAATTTGTCGGCGTTTCTTATTTTCTCGCGTACCACCACCCATCTCACTTCTCACTCCTTCCGTGGATGTATAATGACTGAATATTAGCAGTATACTGATTTATATAATAGCAAACTGGTCAAATTCTTTTCGATACCTTCCATTTTGAATATTACTATCCTTATCAATTACTAAAAATCCATACTTTTTCTCCAAGCAATTTCTACATAATACTAGAAAATCTTCATAGCTCATATCCGTATTAATATGTTCATTATAAATATGGTGTAAATTTGTATTATCTTGCTGAAAAATTACTAATAAATTCGTATTATCTCTTATAAGATGCTTAGGTATTTTTGCATAAGTTTGACATAAATAAAAACTATCGATATTAGAATGTCTGCCCATTGAAAAATACTCCCTTATAGTTTGCTGTTTATCGCAGGCTACATCGTCGAATATAAAGATAGAATTAGGCAAAGCTTCAGAAATCGGAATAATCTCGCTATTATTTGAAAATGTATAATAGCCGATGTCTGGTACTGCTGATATAATTCTTTCGAGATAACGATATTTTACTTGTTGCAGTGATTTCGAATACACATAAATATTTTCAAAGCGCACTCCATTAGGGCTTTCAATTAAATTAACTATTATATTGGTTTTTCCACAATTAGATGGTCCGCATATTATACAGCGAATAGTATTGGGGAGTATCTTACTATGACGTCGATAATTATCATTACGATTTTCTTCAAGTAACATTTTTTCACACACAAAATTATTACAAATTGACAACGGCTGCTTAACGAAACGCATGATAATATTACCCGTAGAGACTAAAAGAATGACTACGAAAATTCGCTTACAGCAAAAGCATATAAATAGGCGAGTAATCATTTATTAGCTTTACTATCTCAGAAGATGGTGAAGTGTAAGTGTAATGATAGTGTATGCGAATAGAAAAAAGTGAGTGAATAGCAGTCGTACTAAGGGGAGTGGTATATTAAACTCTGCAATCAATGCACTTCCTTTCGAATTACATATTCCGGGGTATCAGTTTTGCGGACCTGGTACGCATTTAAACAAAAGATTATCATTAGGACAAAAAGGTATAAACCAATTAGATTCAGCTTGCCGCGTACACGACATCGCCTATTCTAATAGTAAAGATATCGAGGAGCGACATAAGGCAGATAAATCTTTAGCAGCGGCTGTTAAACAAATTACTACAGCGCAAGATACTAAACTTGGCCATCGTATTGCCGCTACCGTTACTTGGGGTCTTATGAATGCAAAAAGAAAAATGGGTATGGGCATGAATAAAAAGAAAAATAGAAAAAGAAAGATACGTATTGCTAAACGAGGCGGATTTATACCGCTGTTGCCGCTTCTCGGTGTCTTGGGTTCGCTAGCGGGGACGCTGCTAACATTGCATCCGCAATAAATAGGTCTAAGGCTCAGCAAAAGCAGTTAAAAGAATTGAAAAGCCACAATGCAACTTTAGAGGGTCGCGGACTCTATTTATCTCCGTATAAACGTATAAGCGGTCGCGGTATTAGAAAACGAAGAAAGGGCGGAAAAAAAAAATAATAATTCGAATACATTAGTCGCAACTGGAGTAACCACTAATATACAATTAGAAAAAGCATGCAAAAAAATTCCATATTTTAGAGGGGTTTTTATGCGAAATAAACTACCTATAACGATAAGAAGAAACGAATGTGGAATAGTAAATTTGGATAATAATGAAGGAAAAGGAACACACTGGGTGGCATATATTAAAAAAGGAAACAATGTTAAATATTTTGATTCGTTCGGTAATTTAAGACCACCGTTAGAACTAATAAATTATTTTAATAAAAAAAACCTAGCAGCAGTTTCTTATAATTACAGCACTTATCAATCATACGACATGACTAATTGTGTTCAGTTATGCTTTGAATTTCTTAAACGTAACATCTAAAAATGTCGTTTACCGTAACTTTAAGTGGCACGTCTTCAGACTTGATAGCCGATTTTTTCCCGCCGTTAAATTTGAGTAATGGAAAATATGAATTAGGTTTAGTAGATTTTCAAACATTTCACGCTATTCCTAATATCGATGAATCAAATAATAAATTTTATTACGACGGTAATAAGGAAATCGTTATACCAAAAGGTTCCTACGAGCTATCAAGTATTAATACATATATTCAAGACAATATTCGTAAAGAGGTAAGCGAGGATCCACATAATATCTTCATATTACGTGCAAATAATAGTACGTTAAAAAGTGAAATCAAATGTAAGTATTCCATTGACTTCGGTAAACCAAACAGTATTGGAAGTAAATTAGGATTTTCAAACAAGAGAATACTTGAACCTGAAAAATGGTATGAATCGGATAGTACAGTAAAAATTATTAAAGTGAATATAATTCGTATTGAGTGTAGTATTACTGCCGGTGCATACAGTAACGGGAAAATTGTGCACACGATTCATGAATTTTTCCCAAACGTTGAGCCAGGATATAAAATATCGGAAACGCCGTCAAACGTCATTTATCTTCCAATCATCGTAAGAGTTATAGACCATATAAATTTACGAGTAGTAGATCAAAGCGGAGATTTAGTTGATTTCGGAGACGAAGAAGTGACAATAAGATTACATATTAGAAAAAATGATAATTTATAACAATAACAATGATAGGAGGGCTAATAGCGTGGAAAAAGTATGTAAATTAAGAGCACCGATTAAGAAACGTGTCAGTAAAGCGATACACTTCCACCGAAACCCATCTCATTCGCGAAAGAGTCTTACATTGCCGTCAACGTCGAAAATAAAGAGGTTAAGTTCGGCGAATAAGAAATTTTTAGAATCGCTAGGCTTTACGGTAATATCTAAATAATATGAGCGACCCGCTTAATATTCATGATTCTCCTGTTATTGATAATCGAATTAGTGGCTACGAGTTTCATGCTTATAATCCCTACGTTAATTCTTCTCTAAGTTATAACGATGAAATAAGAATTCCGATACAGCAGCAAGATTTAATTGTATTACCATGTGAAAGTTACTTATTAATCGAGGGACGGTGTAGCATAAAATATAATAACGATACAAATAAAACTAGCCGCTTAGAAAACAATGCAATTGCTTTCCTATTTAATGAAATACGATACGAGCTTAATGGAATTGAGATAGACCGTTGTAAAAATGTGGGCATTACTACTACATTAAAGAATTATATTTCACTCGGAGATTCTAAAAGTAGGGAACTGGCTAAAGCCGGTTGGAACTATGGAAAATGGAAACCGCTAAACGAATCTGTCAATTCGTTTAGTTTTTGCGTACCGTTGAATATAATTTTAGGATTCTTTGAAGATTATAAACGCGTAATTACATATGGAAGGCATGAATTAATTTTAATTAGAGCAAAAGATGATAAAAATGCAATAGTATCCGAACATGAATTTGTCGTGGAACCAAAAATTGAATTAACAAAAATACAATGGATGATGAAACACATTACGTTAGACGAAAGTACTAAATTACAATTTTTACGCCTTCTACAACATGATAGGCCAATTTCAATGAGCTTTCGTTCTTGGGAGTTACACGAATATCCCTTATTACCCGAAACACAAAATCATACGTGGGCTGTTAAAGCCTCGACTCAGCTAGAAAAGCCTCGCTACATCATATTTGCGTTTCAAACTAGTAGAAAAAATGATTTCAAGAAAGCCGATACGAAATTCGATCATTGCTTTCTACGGGATATTAAGCTTCACTTAAACTCCGACTTTTATCCCTATGATAGGCTCAATTTAAATTTTGATAACAATCAAGCTACAATCTTATATGATATGTACGCTAGATTTAAAAAATCATATTATAACTTATCAGATTTATCTGAATGTGCACCATTACTGAGCATGGACTCTTTCATCGATACAATAGGTCCAATAGTAGTAATTGATTGTTCGCATCAAAACGAAACGGTCAAAACAGGTACGGTAGATGTAAAAATTGAATTTGAATGTGCTAATAATATCCCCCCCAATACATGTGCTTATTGTCTTATGTTACATGATCGCATAGTAGAATATAACCCATTATCTAGTATTGTGCGTAAGCTAATATAAATGTGACACCTCTACTACGACAGAATTACCCCCTCTTACTGTACATTAATATCTAACACCCAATGCATATAAATTGCACCCGCTATCATAAACAGTACCTTATAGCACGCTCAGACGTGAACAAAGGACGATCGGTGGTCTCAACGTCATAGTGAAATTAAACATGGAGAATTGTAATTTCAAATATCTCCTATCAATTAGTGAGAACTGTGAGATTCAGTGTCCAAATCATTGGAAATTTATAAATAATGATACAATCGATAAGATTAAAGATATTTTAAAATTTATTATTGAAAGATATTTATATAAGTTTCTAATGATAAAAGTAAATACAACTTTTTATATATTCAACAAATTATTTAAAATAATGATACCGGTGATGGAGGAGACCGATACGATAGTGTCAAAATGGTAAGTAAATAATAAATACTCTTATTCTTCTTTTCATATTTACAACTTTCCACGTATACTACTCAGTTTTACTCTTTTTCAGTGTTTCAAAATTCGAGTTCATGATGGAGATAAACGACAAATTTATAAAATCACCGTCTACATGGCTTTATATGGAAATATTAGAGACCATTGAAGATATTCTATCGTTCATAGACGACTACGGATTTGAGAAAATGTTAGCTATTAAGTTAAATAATGATATTTATATGTATGACAAAGAACGCAGGGAAATCTTGCAATTACATTTGAAGTAAGTACACACAGCTTCACACAGACTTTATTCACTTTAGCAAAAATATTTAATTTGAGTCTTTGCAGCGCACCGATGATGCCGATGTTGCATCAGGACTCTGAGGATTGTTCGGCAATGTCATATTGCGCGAGTTTTTGTTCTGACGACGGTAACAATGAGGAAAGCGATACAGAGAACGACAACAGTGAAAAAGGAGCTACTTATGCCTCTTCTTCCTCACCATCGCCCGTAGAATCCATACCGGATTTGCCGTCGGAACAAGACTGGCAGGAATCCATATCAGATTTGCAATCGGAACAAGAAACGCAGGATTATATTTAACATTTCTCATATTAATTCTTTGTATCGTAAGAACATATTTAAATTGTACTTTTAACTTTATTTTAAACACAATAGATATAAATAAATAATACTGGCATTGATATTTACATTATTACGATCATTTACTACCGTATTCCATCGCGCGCGCACCCGACTCTATCGTTTCGCAGCTCAAATGTTCGTAGACAGTAGGCATCGACATTGTATTCATAGTAAATTCACCTAAAGATAATAACAACGAACTGCGCTTCTCTGTGCTTCCTAGTCTGCTCCGATGCTACGAGAAGAGTATTAACCGATACCGATGATGTGTTACGTTTAACGTGCGAATATTAGCTAGCGCCTAGCGCCCTTTCCCGGGACCCTCCCCCCATCCCCCTCCCACCCCCCGACCAGCAACGCGTCCGCTGCTCCAAGATGACGACGCCGGACCCCCTCCCCCCTCACTGCCCGTAGTACACCTTCTTGCTCCCACCCAACCTCCTCCTCCTCCTCCTCCGTAGTACAATCGTCCTCCGCCGCTCTCGATAGTAGAGTTGCCGTTGCCCACACACGCTCGCGGTACCGCGTAATCGCTTATCGTCGTATCGTTCCTCCGTGCAACCTTCTCCTCCGGTCTACTTCCGACTTCCGACTTCCAACCCCCCGCACACGGCATTTCGTAGTACAACGCCTACTACCTCTACCTCTGTCTACATTTCGTAGTATTACAACGCCGCGCGTGTCGATTAGACGCTTATCGTCCTCCTCCGCTCTCGATATCGTTTATCGTTCGTATTGTTCCTGTCCAACCCCTTCTTCTCCTCCTCCTCCTCCTACTACTCTCCTCTAACTTCCGTGTGTAAACCACCGCAAACTTTCTAGCCTAACACCCAGAAAAAATACCGGGCAAGGCCTCCCCGGCTATCAGCAGCAGCCGCATACCGTATCGTCCAACCGCCGACACGTTTAACATTGACCGCTCTGCACAGAATCGAACGGCTCGCCTCTTCTTCCGCAAATTTTTAAAACAGACCGCGCGCGAACTTCCACCTGATTAAGACCAGACCGCAAACCACTTCCGCCCTCATTAAAAGACAAACCGCAAACTTCACCTCTCCGATAAAGACAAACCGCAAACTTCCTCCCTGCCTGCCTGATTAAGACCAGACCGCAAACTTCGATAAAAAAAAAAAAAAAAAAAAAAACTTCGATAAAAAAATAAAAAAACAAATACACGCAAGACCGAAGGCTACTGCGCTACTGGTCCAGAATCGGCTACTGGTCCAGAATCGGGGATACTGATTCTGGTCCAGAATCGGCTACTGGTCCAGAAATACTGGTCCAGAATCGGCTTACTCTCAGCACGGGTCTAGAAGCGGCTTACTCTTACTACTTCGAATTACCGCGTGTTATGGGCGAAATCAAATGCATCGCTAACAGGCAGCACAGCAAGCACAGTCAGCACAGCAAGCACAGGCAGCAAGCACAGGCAGCACAGCAAACACAGGCAGCACAGCAAGCACAGGCAGCACAGCACAGGCAGCACAGCAAGCACAGGCAGCACAGCAAGCACAGGCAGCAAGCACAGGCAGCACAGCAAACACAGGGAGCACAGCAAGCACAGGCAGCAAGCACAGGCAGCACAGCAAACACAGGCAGCACAGCAAGCAATGGCAGCACAGCACAGGCAGCACAGCAAGCACAGGCAGCAAGCACAGGCAGCAAGCACAGGCAGCACAGCAAGCACAGGCAGCAAGCACAGGCAGCACAGCAAGCACAGGCAGCAAGCACAGGCAGCACAGCAAGCACAGGCAGCACAGCAAACACAGGCAGCACAGCAAGCACAGGCAGTACAGCAAGCACAGGCAGCACAGCAAGCACAGGCAGCAAGCACAGGCAGCACAGCAAGCACAGGCAGCAAGCACAGGCAACACAGCAAGCACAGGCAGCACAGCAGCACAGGCAGCAAGCACAGGCAGCACAGCAAGCACAGGCAGCAAGCACAGGCAGCACAGCAAGCACAGGGAGCAAGCACAGGCACGTTAGAAACCCGCAAAATAGCTCGACGTGATGTGTTCGTTTTAGCGATTTTGGGGGAAGTGCAGAGGGGTCAAGCTCCGTCCTCTTTCCAACAGGCAAAGCCTGCTCCGATCTTCGGCGAGATTCACTCTCGCATTTGTTTACAATGCTTACTCTTACTGAGACGCAGGTCAATGCACCGGCCGCCGAGGTAAACATATATCCGCCACTCTCGGCGCCTCCAAAAACAGGTGACACAGCAACGCACTGTCGTGTGCCACTGTCGAATTACCGCGTGTTATGGGCGAAATCAAATGCATCGCTAACAGGCAGTACAGAATGCACAGGCAGCACAGCAAGCACAGGCAGCACAGCAAGCACAGGCAGCAAGCACAGGCAGCACAGCAAACACAGGCAGCACAGCAAGCACAGGCAGCACAGCAGCACAGGCAGCAAGCACAGGCAGCAAGCACAGGCAGCAAGCACAGGCAGCAAGCACAGGCAGCAAGCACAGGCAGCACAGCAAGCACAGGCAGCAAGCACAGGCAGCACAGCAAGCACAGGCAGCACAGCAGCACAGGCAACAAGCACAGGCAGCACAGCAAGCACAGGCAGTAAGCACAGACAGCTAGCACAGGCAGCAAGCACAGGCAGCACAGCAAGCACAGGCAGCAAGCACAGGCAGCACAGCAAGCACAGGCAGCAAGCACAGGCAGCACAGCAAACACAGGCAGCACAGCAAGCACAGGCAGCACAGCAAGCACAGGCAGCAAGCACAGGCAGCACAGCAAGCACAGGCAGCAAGCACAGGCAACACAGCAAGCACAGGCAGCAAACACAGGCATGTTAGAAACCCGCAAAATAGCTCGACGAGATGTGTTCGTTTTAGCGATTCTGGGGGAAGTGCAGAGGGGTCAAGCTCCGTCCTCTTTCCAACAGGCAAAGCCTGCTCCGATCTTCGGCGAGATTCACTCTCGCATTTGTTTACAATGCTTACTCTTACTGAGACGCAGGTCAATGCACCGGCCGCCGAGGTAAACATATGATCCGCGACTCTCGGCGCCTCCAAAAACAGGTGATACAGCAACGCACTGTCGTGTGCCACTGTCGAATTACCGCGTGTTATGGGCGAAATCAAATGCATCGCTAACAGGCAGCACAGCAAGCACAGGCAGCAAGCACAGGCATGTTAGAAACCCGCAAAATAGCTCGACGAGATGTGTTCGTTTCTCAACCGATTCGTGCGAATCAAGTGTCATACGCGTTTTTAGCGTCTAAAACAGACGGGGACCATGTTTTCGACGCGAAACACTCTCGGATGTCCGAGATACGAGAGTTCTTGAACGAATTGAACGAAACGCGGTGCATCGTGCGTTTCGCTTGCAATACGTGAGAACTAGCAAGATTTCATCGTCCGGAAGTGTAACACGGCGTATCTCGGCCATTTCTCAACGGATTCGTGCGAATCAAGTGTCACACGCGTTTTTATCTTCTAAAACAGACGGGGACCACGTTTTCGACGCGAAACACTCGCGGATGTCCGAGATACGAGAGTTCTTGAACGAATTGAACGAATTCATCGTCCGGAAGTGTAATACGGCATATCTAGGCAATTTCTAAACGGATTCGTGCGAATCAAGTGTCATACGCGTTTTTAGCGTCTAAAACAGACGGGGACGATGTTTTCGACGCGAAACACTCGCGGATGTCCGAGATACGAGAGTTCTTGAACGAATTGAACGAATACATCGTCCGGAAGTGTAACACGGCGTATCTCGGCCACTTCTCAACGGATTCGTGCGAATCAAGTGTCATACGCGTTTTTAGCGTCTACAACAGGCGGGGACTACGTTTTCGACGCGAAACACTCGCGGATGTCCGAGATACGAGAGTTCTTGAATGAATTGAACGAATTCATCGTCCGGCAGTGTAATACGGCGTATCTCGGCCATTTCTCAACGGATTCGTGCGAATCATGTGTCATACGCGTTTTTAGCGTCTAAAACAGACGGGGACCATGTTTTCGACGCGAAACATTCGCGGATGTCCGAGATACGAGAGTTCTTGAACGAATTGAACGAAACGCGGGGCATCGTGCGTTTCGCTTGCAAAACATGAAAACTAGCAAGATTTCATCGCCCGGAAGTGTAACACGGCGTATCTGGGCCATTTCTCAACGGATTCGTGCGAATCAAGTGTCCTACGCGTTTCAGCGTCTAAAACAGACGGGAACCACGTTTTCGACGCGAAACACTCGCGGATGTCCGAGATACGAGAGTTCTTGAACGAATTGAACGAGACGCGGTGCATCGTGCGTTTCGCTTGCAAAACGTGAGAACTAGCAAGATTTCATCGTCCGGAAGTGTAACACGGCGTATCTCGGCCATTTCTCAACGGATTCGGGCGAATCAAGTGTCATACACGTTTTTAGCGTCTAAACCAGATGGGGACCACGTTTTCGACGCGAAACACTCGCGGATGTCCGAGATACGAGAGTTCATGAACGAATTGAACGAAACTTGTGGCATCGTGCGTTTCGCTTGCAAAACGTGAGAACTAGCAAGATTTCATCGTCCGGAAGTGTAACACGGCGTATCTCGGCCATTTCTCAACGGATTCGTGCGAATCAAGTGTCATACGCGTTTTTAGCGTCTAAAACAGACGGAGACCATGTTTTCGACGCGAAACACTCGCGGATGTCCGAGATACGAGAGTTCTTGAACGAATTGAACGAATACATCGTCCGGAAGTGTAACACGGCGTATCTCGGCCACTTCTCAACGGATTCGTGCGAATCAAGTGTCATACGCGTTTTTAGCGTCTACAACAGGCGGGGACCACGTTTTCGACGCGAAACACTCGCGGATGTCCGAGATACGAGAGTTCTTGAATGAATTGAAAGAATTCGTCGTCCGGAAGTGTAATACGGCGTATCTCGGCCATTTCTCAACGGATTCGTGCGAATCAAGTGTCATACGCGTTTTTAGCGTCTAAAACAGACGGGGACCATGTTTTCGACGCGAAACACTCGCGGATGTCCGAGATACGAGAGTTCTTCTACGAATTGAACGAATACATCGTCCGGATGTGTAACACGGCGTATCTCGGATGTCCGAGATACAAGAGTTCTTGAACGAATTGAACGAAACGCGGTGCATCGTACGTTTCGCTTGCAAAACGTGAGAACTAGCAAGATTACATCGTCCGGAAGTGTAACAAGGCGTATCTCGGCCATTTCTCAACGGATTCGTACGAATCAAGTGTCATATGCGTTTTTAGCGTCTAAAACAGACGGGGACCATGTTTTCGACGCGAGACACTCGCGGATGTGCGAGATACGAGAGTTCTTGAACGAATTGAATGTAACGCGGTGCATCGTGCCTTTCGCTTGCAAAACGTTAGAACTAGCAAGATTTCATTGTCCGGAAGTGTAACACGGCGTATCTCGGCCATTTCTCAACGGATTCGTGCGAATCAAGTGTCATACGCGTTTTTAGCGTCTACAACAGACGGGGACCACGTTTTCGACGCGAAACACTCGCGGATGTGCGAGATTCGAGAGTTCTTGAACGAATTGAATGTAACGCGGTGCATCGTGCCTTTCGCTTGCAAAACGTTAGAACTAGCAAGATTTCATCGTCCGGAAGTGTAACACGGCGTATCTCGGCCATTTCTCAACGGATTCGTGCGAATCAAGTGTCATACGCGTTTTTAGCGTCTACAACAGACGGGGACAACGTTTTCGACGCGAAACACTCGCGGATGTGCGAGATACGAGAGTTCTTGAACGAATTGAATGTAACGCGGTGCATCGTGCCTTTCGCTTGCAAAACGTTAGAACTAGCAAGATTTCATCGTCCGGAAGTGCAACACGGCGTATCTCGGCCATTTCTCAACGGATTCGTGCAAATCAAGTGTCATACGCGTTTTTAGCGTCTAAAACAGACGGGGACCACGTTTTCGACGTGAAACACTCGCGGATGTCCGAGATACGAGAGTTCTTGGACGAATTGAACGAATTCATCGTCCGGAAGTGTAACACGGCGTATCTCGGTCATTTCTAATCGGATTCGTGCGAATCAAGTGTCATACGCGTTTTTAGCGTCTAAAACAGACGGGGACCAGGTTTTCGACGCGAAACACTCGCGGATATCCGAGGTACGAGAGTTCTTGAACGATTTGAACGAAACGCGGTGCATCGTGCATTTCGCTTGCAAAACATGAGAACTAGCAAGATTTCATCGTCCGGAAGTGTAACACGGCGTATCTCGGCCATTTCTCAACGGATTCGTGCGAATCAAGTGTCATACGGGTTTTTAGCGTCTAAAACAGACGGGGACCAAGTTTTCGACGCGAAACACTCGCGGATGTCCGAGCTAGGAGAGTTCTTGAACGAATTCGACGAATTCATCGTCCGGAAGTGTAACACGGCGTATCTCGGTCATTTCTCATCGGATTCGTGCGAATCAAGTGTCATACGCGTTTTTAGCGTCTAAAACAGACGGGGACCACGTTTTCGACGCGAAACACTCGCGGATGTCCGAGATACGAGAGTTCTTGAACGAATTGAACGAATACATCGTCCGGATGTGTAACACGGCGTATCTCGGATGTCCGAGATACAAGAGTTCTTGAACGAATTGAACGAAACGCGGTGCATCGTGCGTTTCGCTTGCAAAACGTGAGAACTAGCAAGATTTCATCGTCCGGAAGTGTAACACGGCGTATCTCGGCCATTTCACAACGGATTCGTGCGAATCAAGTGTCATACGCGTTATTAGCGTCTAAAACAGACGGGGACCACGTTTTCGACGCGAAACACTCGCGGATGTCCGAGATACGAGAGTTCTTGAACGAATTGAACGAAACGCGGTGCATCGTGCGTTTTGCTTGCAAAACGTGCGAACTAGCAAGATTTCATCGTCCGGAAGTGTAACACGGCGTATCTCGGCCATTTCTCAACGGATTCGTGCGAATCAAGTGTCATACGCGTTTTTAGCGTCTAAAACAGACGGGGACCACGTTTCCGACGCGCAACACTCGCGGATGTCCGAGATACGAGAGCATGCTGTACAAGTTTCATAAACTTCGTACGGCTGGAAGCGGAGTTTGAAAAAAATTGTCATCATCCGAATTTCCGCTCAGCGACCAAGTCCCTTCGTAGCTGCATGTAAGTTCATCGATAAATCTGAACCGACCGTACGATCATCTTCAAACTTGCAGGAGTGCTCTCGATTGGCCACACGAGCATTCTGTACAAGCTTCATAAACTTCTTACGGCTGGAAGGGGAGTTAGACACAAATTGTCATGTACAACACAGTTTCCGCTCAGCGACCAAGTCCCTTCGTAGCTGCATGTAAGTTCATCCGGAAATCTGAACCGACCGTACGATCATCTTCACACTTGCAGGAGTGCTCTGGATTGGCGACACGAGCATTCTGTACAAGTTTCATAAACTTGTACGGCTGGAAGGGGAGTTAGACACAAATTGTCATCTACAACGCAGTACTGGATACTTCCCGTTCAGCGACTAAGTCCCGTCGTAGATGAATGTACGTTCATCGAGAAATGTGAACCGACCGTACGATCTTCTTCAAACTTGCAGGAGTGCTCTCGATTGACGACACGAGCGTGCTGTAAAAGTTTCATAAATTTCGTACGGCTGGAAGCGGAGTTTGAAAAAAATTGTCATCATCCGTATTTCCGCTCAGCGTCCAAGTCACTTCGTCGCTGCATGTAAGTTCATCGAGACATCTGAACCGACCGTACGGTCATCTTCACACTTGCAGCAGTGCTCTCGATAGGCGACACGAGCATTCTGTACAAGTTTCATAAACTTCGTACGGCTGGAAGGGGAGTTAGACACAAATTGTCATCTACAACGCAGTTTCCGCTCAGCGACCAAGTCCCGTCGTGGCTGTATGTAAGTTCATCGAGAAATGCGAACCGACCGTACGATCTTCTTCAAACTTGCAGGAGTGCTCTCGATTGGCGACACGAGCATTCTCTACAAGTTTCATAAACTTCGTAAGGCTGGAAGGGGAGTTAGACACAAATTGTCATCTACAACGCAGTTTCCGCTCAGTAACCAAGTCCCGTCGTAGCTGTATGTAAGTTCATCGAGAAATGTTAACCGACCGTACGATCATCTTCAAACTTGTAGGAGTGCTCTCGATAGGCGACACGAGCATTCTCTACAAGTTTCATAAACTTCGTACGGCTGGAAGCGGTGTTAGACACAAATTGTCATCTACAACAAAGTTTCCGCTCAGCGACCAAGTCCCGTCGTAGCTGTATGTAAGTTCATCGAGAAATGCGAACCGGCCGTACGATCTTCTTCAAACTTGCAGGAGTGCTCTCGATTGGCGACACGAGCATTCTCTACAAGTTTCATAAACTCGGCGGCCGGTGCATTGACCTGCGTCTCTGTAAGAGTAAGCATTGTAAACAAATGCGAGAGTGAATCTCGCCGAAGATCGGAGCAGGCTTTGCCTGTTGGAAAGAGGGCGGAGCTTGACCCGTCTGCACTTCCCCCAGAATCGCTAAAACCAACACATCTCGTCGAGCTATTTTGCGGGTTTCTAACATGCCTGTGCTTGCTGTGCTGCCTGTGTTTGCTGTGCTGCCTGTGCTGCCTGTGCATGCTGTGCTGCCTGTGCTTGCTGTGCTGCCTGTGCTGTGCTGCCTGTGCTGCCTGTGCTTGCTGTGCTGCCTGTGTTTGCTGTGCTGCCTGTGCTTGCTGTGCTGCCTGTGCTTGCTGCCTGTGCTTGCTGTGCTGCCTGTGCTTGCTGCCTGTGCTCGCTGTGCTGCCTGGGCTGCCTGTGCTGCCTGTGCTTGCTGTGCTGCCTGTGCTTGCTGTGCTGCCTGTGCTTGCTGCCCGTGCTTGCTGTGCTGCCTGTGCTTGCTGCCTGTGCTTGCTGTGCTGCCTGTGCTTGGTGTGCTGCCTGTGCTTGCTGCCTGTGCTTGCTGTGCTGCCTGTGCTTGCTGTGCTGCCTGTGCTTGCTGCCTGTGCTTGCTGTGCTGCCTGTTAGCGATGCATTTGATTTCGCCCATAACACGCGGTAATTCGACAGTGGCACACGACAGTGCGTTGCTGTGTCACCTGTTTTTGGAGGCGCCGTGAGTCGCGGATCATATGTTTACCTCGGCGGCCGGTGCATTGACCTGCGTCTCGGTAAGAGTAAGCATTGTAAACAAATGCGAGAGTGAATCTCGCCGAAGATCGGAGCAGGCTTTGCCTGTTGGAAAGAGGACGGAGCTTGACCCCTCTGCACTTCCCCCAGAATCGCTAAAACGGACACATCACGTCGAGCTATTTTGCGGGTTTCTAACATGCCTGTGCTTGCTGCCTGTGCTTGCTGTGCTGCCTGTGCTTGCTGCCTGTGCTGCCTGTGCTGCCTGTGCTTATTGCCTGTGTTTGCTGTGCTGCCTGTGCTTGCTGCCTGTGCTTGCTGCCTGTGCTTGCTGCCTGTGCTTGCTCTGCTGCCTGTGCTTATTGCCTGTGCTTGCTGTACTGCCTGTGCTTGCTGCCTGTGCTTGCTGTGCTGCCTGTGCTGTGCTGCCTGTGCTTGCTGTGCTGCCTGTGTTTGCTGTGCTGCCTGTGCTTGCTGCCTGTGCTTGCTGTGTTGCCTGTGCTTGCTGCCTGTGCTTGCTGTGCTGCCTGTGCTTGCTGCCTGTGCTTGCTGTGCTTGCTGCCTGTGCTTGCTGTGCTGCGAGTGCTTGCTGCCTGTGCTTGCTGCCCGTGCTTGCTGTGCTGCCTGTGCTGTGCTGCCTGTGTTTACTGTGCTGCCTGTGCTTGCTGCCTGTGCTTGCTGTGCTGCCTGTGCTGCCTGTGCTTGCTGCCTGTGCTTGCTGCCTGTGCTTGTTGCCTGTGTTTGCTGTGCTGCACTTGCTGTGCTGCCTGTGCTTGCTGTTCAGCCTGTGCTTGCTGCCTCTGCTTGCTGCCTGTGTTTGCTGTGCTGCCTGTGCTTGCTGCCTGTGCTTGCTGTGCTGCCTGTGCTTGCTGCCTGTGCTTGCTGCCCGTGCTTGCTGTGCTGCCGGTACTTGCTGCCCGTGCTTGCTGTGCTGCCGGTGCTTGCTGTGCTGCCTGTGCTTGCTGCCTGTGCTTGCTGCCTGTGCTGCCTGTGCTTGCTGTGCTGCCTGTGTTTGCTGTGCTGCCTGTGCTTGCTGCGTGTTTTTGCTGTGCTGCCTGTGCTTGCTGCCTGTGCTTGCTGTGCTGCCTGTGCTTGCTGCCTGTGCTTGCTGTGCTGCCTGTGTTTGCTGCCTGTGCTTGCTGTGCTGCCTGTGCTTGCTGCCTGTGCTTGCTGTGCTGCCTCTGCTTGCTGTCCTGCCTGTGCTTGCTGTCCTGCCTGTGCTTGCTGCCTGTGCTGCCTGTGCTTGCTGCCTGTGCTTGCTGCCTGTGCTGCCTGTGCTTGCTGTGCTGCCTGTGTTTGCTGTGCTGCCTGTGCTTGCTGCGTGTTTTTGCTGTGCTGCCTGTGCTTGCTGCCTGTGCTTGCTGTGCTGCCTGTGCTTGCTGCCTGTGCTTGCTGTGCTGCCTGTGTTTGCTGTGCTGCCTGTGCTTGCTGCCTGTGCTTGCTGCCTGTGCTTGCTGTGCTGCCTGTGCTTGCTGTGCTGTCTGTGGTGTGCTGCCTGTGCTTGCTGTGCTGCCTGTGTTTGCTGTGCTGGCTGTGCTTGCTGCCTGTGCTGTGCTGCCTGTGCTTGCTGCCTGTGCTTGCTGCCTGTGCTTGCTGTGCTGCCTGTGCTTGCTGCCTGTGCTGCTGTGCTGCCTGTGCTTGCTGTGCTGCCTGTGCTTGCTGCCTGTGCTTGCTGTGCTGCCTGTGCTTGCTGCCTGTGCTTGCTGTGCTGCCTGTGCTTGCTGCCTGTGCTTGCTGTGCTGCCTGTGTTTGCTGTGCTGCCTGTGCTTGCTGCCTGTGCTTGCTGCCTGTGCTTGCTGCCTGTGCTTGCTGTGCTGCCTGTGCTTGCTGTGCTGTCTGTGGTGTGCTGCCTGTGCTTGCTGTGCTGCCTGTGTTTGCTGTGCTGCCTGTGCTTGCTGCCTGTGCTTGCTGTGCTGCCTGTGCTTGCTGCCTGTGCTGCCTGTGCTTGCTGCCTGTGCTTGCTGTGCTGCCCGTGCTTGCTGCCTGTGTTTGCTGTGCTGCCTGTGCTTGCTGCCTGTGCTTGCTGTGCTGCCTGTGCTTGCTGCCTGTGCTTGCTGTGCTGCCTGTGTTTGCTGTGCTGCCTGTGCTTGCTGCCTGTGCTTGCTGCCTGTGCTTGCTGCCTGTGCTTGCTGTGCTGCCTGTGCTTGCTGTGCTGTCTGTGGTGTGCTGCCTGTGCTTGCTGTGCTGCCTGTGTTTGCTGTGCTGCCTGTGCTTGCTGCCTGTGCTTGCTGTGCTGCCTGTGCTTGCTGCCTGTGCTGCCTGTGCTTGCTGCCTGTGCTTGCTGTGCTGCCCGTGCTTGCTGCCTGTGTTTGCTGTGCTGCCTGTGCTTGCTGCCTGTGCTTGCTGTGCTGCCTGTGCTTGCTGCCTGTGCTTGCTGTGTTGCCTGTGCTTGCTGCCTGTGCTTGCTGTGCTGCCTGTGCTTGCTGCCTGTGCTTGCTGTGCTGCCTGTGCTTGCTGTGTTGCCTGTGCTTGCTGCCTGTGCTTGCTGCCTGTGCTTGCTGTGCTGCCTGTGCTTGCTGTGCTGCCTGTGCTTGCTGCCTGTGCTTGCTGTGCTGCCTGTGCTTGCTGCCTGTGCTTGCTGTGCAGCCTGTGCTTGCTGTGTTGCCTGTGCTTGCTGTCCTGCCTGTGCTTGCTGCCTGTGCTTGCTGTCCTGCCTGTGCTTGCTGTCCTGCCTGTGCTTGCTGCCTGTGCTTGCTGTGCTGCCTGTGCTTGCTGCCTGTGCTTGCTGTTCTGCCTGTGCTTGCTGCCTGTGCTGCCTGTGCTTGCTGTGCTGCCTGTGTTTGCTGTGCTGCCTGTGCTTGCTGCCTGTGCTTGCTGTGCTGCCTGTGCTTGCTGCCTGTGCTTGCTGTGTTGCCTGTGCTTGCTACCTGTGCTTGCTGTGCTGCCTGTGCTTGCTGCCTGTGCTTGCTGCCTGTGCTTGCTGTGCTGCCTGTGCTTGCTGCCTGTGCTTGCTGTGCTGCCTCTGCTTGCTGTCCTGCCTGTGCTTGCTGTCCTGCCTGTGCTTGCTGCCTGTGCTTGCTGTGCTGCCTGTGCTTGCTGCCTGTGCTTGCTGCCTGTGCTTGCTGCCTGTGCTGCCTGTGCTTGCTGTGCTGCCTGTGTTTGCTGTGCTGCCTGTGCTTGCTGCGTGTTTTTGCTGTGCTGCCTGTGCTTGCTGCCTGTGCTTGCTGTGCTGCCTGTGCTTGCTGCCTGTGCTTGCTGTGCTGCCTGTGTTTGCTGTGCTGCCTGTGCTTGCTGCCTGTGCTTGCTGTGCTGTCTGTGGTGTGCTGCCTGTGCTTGCTGTGCTGCCTGTGTTTGCTGTGCTGGCTGTGCTTGCTGCCTGTGCTGTGCTGCCTGTGCTTGCTGCCTGTGCTTGCTGCCTGTGCTTGCTGTGCTGCCTGTGCTTGCTGCCTGTGCTGCTGTGCTGCCTGTGCTTGCTGTGCTGCCTGTGCTTGCTGCCTGTGCTTGCTGTGCTGCCTGTGCTTGCTGTGCTGCCTGTGCTTGCTGCCTGTGCTGCCTGTGCTTGCTGTGCTGCCTGTGTTTGCTGTGCTGCCTGTGCTTGCTGCCTGTGCTTGCTGTGCTGCCTGTGCTTGCTGCCTGTGCTTGCTGTGCTGCCTCTGCTTGCTGTCCTGCCTGTGTTTGCTGTGCTGCCTGTGCTTGCTGTGCTGCCTGTGCTTGCTGCCTGTGCTTGCTGTGCTGCCTGTGCTTGCTGTGTTGCCTGTGCTTGCTGCCTGTGCTTGCTGTGCTGCCTGTGTTTGCTGTGCTGCCTGTGCTTGCTGTGCTGCCTGTGCTTGCTGCCTGTGCTTGCTTTGCTGCCTGTGCTTGCTGCCTGTGCTTGCTGTGCTGCCTGTGTTTGCTGTGCTGTCTGTGCTTGCTGCCTGTGCTTGCTGCCTGTGCTTGCTGCCTGTGCTTGCTCTGCTGCCTGTGCTTGCTGCCTGTGCTGCCTGTGCTTGCTGTGCTGCCTGTGTTTGCTGTGCTGCCTGTGCTTGCTGTGCTGCCTGTGCTTGCTGCCTGTGCTTGCTGTGCTGCCTGTGTTTGCTGTGCTGCCTGTGCTTGCTGTGCTGCCTGTGCTTGCTGCCTGTGCTTGCTGTGCTGCCTGTGCTTGCTGCCTGTGCTGCCTGTGTTTGCTGTGCTGCCTGTGCTTGCTGCCTGTGCTTGCTGTGCTGCCTGTGCTTGCTGCCTGTGCTTGCTGTGCTGCCTGTGTTTGCTGTGCTGCCTGTGCTTGCTGCCTGTGCTTGCTGCCTGTGCTTGCTGCCTGTGCTTGCTCTGCTGCCTGTGCTTGCTGCCTGTGCTGCCTGTGCTTGCTGTGCTGCCTGTGTTTGCTGTGCTGCCTGTGCTTGCTGTGCTGCCTGTGCTTGCTGCCTGTGCTTGCTGTGCTGCCTGTGTTTGCTGTGCTGCCTGTGCTTGCTGTGCTGCCTGTGCTTGCTGCCTGTGCTGCCTGTGCTGCCTGTGCTTGCTGTGCTGCCTGTGTTTGCTGTGCTGCCTGTGCTTGCTGCCTGTGCTTGCTGTGCTGCCTGTGCTTGCTGTGCTGCCTCTGCTTGCTGTCCTGCCTGTGTTTGCTGTGCTGCCTGTGCTTGCTGTGCTGCCTGTGCTTGCTGCCTGTGCTTGCTGTGCTGCCTGTGTTTGCTGTGTTGCCTGTGCTTGCTGCCTGTACTTGCTGTGCTGCCTGTGCTTGCTGCCTGTGCTTGCTGTGCTGCCTCTGCTTGCTGTCCTGCCTGTGCTTGCTGCCTGTGCTTGCTGTGCTGCCTGTGCTTGCTGCCTGTGCTTGCTGCCTGTGCTTGCTGCCTGTGCTGCCTGTGCTTGCTGTGCTGCCTGTGTTTGCTGTGCTGCCTGTGCTTGCTGCGTGTTTTTGCTGTGCTGCCTGTGCTTGCTGCCTGTGCTTGCTGTGCTGCCTGTGTTTGCTGTGCTGCCTGTGCTTGCTGCCTGTGCTTGCTGCCTGTGCTTGCTGTGCTGCCTGTGCTTGCTGTGCTGTCTGTGGTGTGCTGCCTGTGCTTGCTGTGCTGCCTGTGTTTGCTGTGCTGGCTGTGCTTGCTGCCTGTGCTGTGCTGCCTGTGCTTGCTGCCTGTGCTTGCTGCCTGTGCTTGCTGTGCTGCCTGTGCTTGCTGCCTGTGCTGCTGTGCTGCCTGTGCTTGCTGTGCTGCCTGTGCTTGCTGCCTGTGCTTGCTGTGCTGCCTGTGCTGCCTGTGCTTGCTGTGCTGCCTGTGTTTGCTGTGCTGCCTGTGCTTGCTGCCTGTGCTTGCTGTGCTGCCTGTGCTTGCTGCCTGTGCTTGCTGTGCTGCCTCTGCTTGCTGTCCTGCCTGTGTTTGCTGTGCTGCCTGTGCTTGCTGTGCTGCCTGTGCTTGCTGCCTGTGCTTGCTGTGCTGCCTGTGCTTGCTGTGTTGCCTGTGCTTGCTGCCTGTGCTTGCTGCCTGTGCTTGCTGTGCTGCCTGTGTTTGCTGTGCTGCACTTGCTGTGCTGCCTGTGCTTGCTGTGTTGCCTGTGCTGTGCTGCCTGTGCTTGCTGTGCTGCCTGTGCTTGCTGCCTGTGCTTGCTGTGTTGCCTGTGCTTGCTGCCTGTGCTTGCTGTGCTGCCTGTGCTTGCTGTGCTGTCTGTGGTGTGCTGCCTGTGCTTGCTGTGCTGCCTGTGTTTGCTGTGCTGCCTGTGCTTGCTGCCTGTGCTGTGCTGCCTGTGCTTGCTGCCTGTGCTCGCTGCCTGTGCTGCTGTGCTGCCAGTGCTTGCTGTGCTGCCTGTGCTTGCTGCCTGTGCTGCTGTGCTGCCTGTGTTTGCTGTGCTGCCTGTGCTTGCTGCCTGTGCTTGCTGTGCTGCCTGTGCTTGCTGCCTGTGCTTGCTGTGCTGCCTGTGCTTGCTGTGTTGCCTGTGCTTGCTGTGCTGCCTGTGCTTGCTGCCTGTGCTTGCTGTGCTGCCTGTGCTTGCTGCCTGTGCTGCCTGTGTTTGCTGTGCTGCCTGTGCTTGCTGTGCTGCCTGTGCTTGCTGCCTGTGTTTGCTGTGCTGCCTGTGCTTGCTGTGCTGCCTGTGCTTGCTGCCTGTGCTTGCTGTGCTGCCTGTGCTTGCTGCCTGTGCTGCCTGTGCTTGCTGTGCTGCCTGTGTTTGCTGTGCTGCCTGTGCTGCCTGTGCTTGCTGCCTGTGCTGCCTGTGCTTGCTGTGCTGCCTGTGTTTGCTGTGCTGCCTGTGCTTGCTGCCTGTGCTTGCTGTGCTGCCTGTGCTTGCTGTGTTGCCTGTGCTTGCTGCCTGTGCTTGCTGTGCTGCCTGTGCTTGCTGCCTGTGCTTGCTGTGCTGCCTGTGCTTTCTGTGCTGCCTGTGCTTGCTGTGTTGCCTGTGCTTGCTGCCTGTGCTTGCTGTGCTGCCTGTGCTTGCTGCCTGTGCTTGCTGTGCTGCCCGTGCTTGCTGCCTGTGCTTGCTGTGCTGCCCTTGCTTGCTGTGTTGCCTGTGCTTGCTGCCTGTGCTTGCTGTGCTGCCTGTGCTGTGCTGCCTGTGCTTGATGTGCTGCCTGTGCTTGCTGTGCTGCCTGTGCTTGCTGCCTGTGCTTGCTGTGCTGCCTGTGCTTGCTGCCTGTGCTTGCTGTGCTGCCTGTGCTTGCTGCCTGTGCTGCTGTGCTGCCTGTGCTTGCTGTGCTGCCTGTGCTTGCTGCCTGTGTTTGCTGTGCTGCCTGTGCTTGCTGCCCGTGCTTGCTGTGCTGCCTGTGCTTGCTGCCTGTGCTTGCTGTACTGCCTGTGCTTGCTGTGTTGCCTGTGCTTGCTGCCTGTGCTTGCTGTGCTGCCTGTGCTTGCTGCCTGTGCCTGCTGTGCTGCCTGTGCTTGTTGCCTGTGCTTGCTGTGTTGCCTGTGCTTGCTGTGCTGCCTGTGTTTGCTGTGCTGCCTGTGCTTGCTGCCTGTGCTTGCTGTGCTGCCTGTGCTTGCTGCCTGTGCTTGCTGCCCGTGCTTGCTGTGCTGCCGGTGCTTGCTGCCCGTGCTTGCTGTGCTGCCGGTGCTTGCTGTGCTGCCTGTGCTGCCGGAGCTTGCTGTGCTGCCTGTGCTTGCTGTGCTGCCTGTGCTTGCTGCCTGTGCTTGCTGTGCTGCCTGTGTTTGCTGTGCTGCCGGTGCTTGCTGTGCTGCCTGTGCTTGCTGCCTGTGCTTGCTGTGCTGCCTGTGTTTGCTGTGCTGCCTGTGCTTGCTGCATGTGCTTGCTGTGCTGCCTGTGCTTGCTGCCTGTGCTTGCTGTGCTGCCTGTGCTTGCTGCCTGTGCTTGCTGTGCTGCCTGCGTTTGCTGTGCTGCCCGTGCTTGCTGTGCTGCCTGTGCTTGCTGCCTGTGCTTGCTGTGCTGCCTGTGTTTGCTGTGCTTGCTGTGCTGCCTGTGCTTGCTGCCTGTGCTTGCTGTGTTGCCTGCGCTTGCTGTGCTGCCTGTGCTGCCTGTGCTTGCTGTGCTGCCTGTGTTTGCTGTGCTGCCTGTGCTTGCTGTGCTGCCTGTGCTTGCTGCCTGTGCTTGCTGTGCTGCCTGTGCTTGCTGCCTGTGCTCGCTGTGCTGCCTGTGCTGCCTGTGCTGCCTGTGCTTGCTGCCTGTGCTTGCTGTGCTGCCTGTGCTTGATGTGCTGCCTGTGTTTGCTGTGCTGTCTGTGCTTGCTGCCTGTGCTTCCTGTGCTTGCTGTGCTGCCTGTGTTTGCTGTGCTGCCTGTGCTTGCTGCCTGTGCTTGCTGTGCTGCCTGTGCTTGCTGCCTGTGCTGCTGTGCTGCCTGTGCTTGCTGTACTGCCTGTGTTTGCTGTGCTGCCTGTGCTTGCTGCCTGTGCTTGCTGTGCTGCCTGTGCTGCCTGTGCCTGCTGTGCTGCCTGTGCTTGTTGCCTGTGGTTGCTGTGTTGCCTGTGCTTGCTGTGCTGCCTGTGTTTGCTGTGCTGCCTGTGCTTGCTGCCTGTGCTTGCTGTGCTGCCTGTGCTTGCTGCCTGTGCTTGCTGCCCGTGCTTGCTGTGCTGCCGGTGCTTGCTGCCCGTGCTTGCTGTGCTGCCGGTGCTTGCTGTGCTGCCTGTGCTGCCGGAGCTTGCTGTGCTGCCTGTGCTTGCTGTGCTGCCTGTGTTTGCTGTGCTGCCGGTGCTTGCTGTGCTGCCTGTGCTTGCTGCCTGTGCTTGCTGTGCTGCCTGTGTTTGCTGTGCTGCCTGTGCTTGCTGCATGTGCTTGCTGTGCTGCCTGTGCTTGCTGCCTGTGCTTGCTGTGCTGCCTGTGCTTGCTGCCTGTGCTTGCTGTGCTGCCTGCGTTTGCTGTGCTGCCGGTGCTTGCTGTGCTGCCTGTGCTTGCTGCCTGTGCTTGCTGTGCTGCCTGTGTTTGCTGTGCTTGCTGTGCTGCCTGTGCTGTGCTGCCTGTGCTTGCTGCCTGTGCTTGCTGTGTTGCCTGCGCTTGCTGTGCTGCCTGTGCTGCCTGTGCTTGCTGTGCTGCCTGTGTTTGCTGTGCTGCCTGTGCTTGCTGTGCTGCCTGTGCTTGCTGCCTGTGCTTGCTGTGCTGCCTGTGCTTGCTGCCTGTGCTCGCTGTGCTGCCTGTGCTGCCTGTGCTGCCTGTGCTTGCTGCCTGTGCTTGCTGTGCTGCCTGTGCTTGATGTGCTGCCTGTGTTTGCTGTGCTGTCTGTGCTTGCTGCCTGTGCTTCCTGTGCTTGCTGTGCTGCCTGTGTTTGCTGTGCTGCCTGTGCTTGCTGCCTGTGCTTGCTGTGCTGCCTGTGCTTGCTGCCTGTGCTGCTGTGCTGCCTGTGCTTGCTGCCTGTGCTTGCTGTACTGCCTGTGTTTGCTGTGCTGCCTGTGCTTGCTGCCTGTGCTTGCTGTGCTGCCTGTGCTTGCTGCCTGTGCTTGCTGTGCTGCCTGTGCTTGCTGTGCTCCCTGTGCTGTGCTGCCTGTCCTTGCTGTGCTGCCTGTCCTTGCTGTGCTGCCTGTGCTGTGCTGCCTGTGCTTGCTGTGTTGCCTGTGCTTGCTGCCTGTGCTTGCTGTGCTGCCTGTGCTTGCTGCCTGTGCTTGCTGTGCTGCCTGTGCTGTGCTGCCTGTGTTTGCTGTGCTGCCTGTGCTTGCTGCCTGTGCTTGCTGTGCTGCCTGTGCTTGCTGTGCTGCCTGTGCTTGCTGCCTGTGCTTGCTGTGCTGCCTGTGCTTGCTGTGCTCCCCGTGCTGTGCTGCCTGTGCTTGATGTGCTGCCTGTGTTTGCTGTGATGCCTGTGCTTGCTGCCTGTGCTTGCTGCCTGTGCTGCCTGTGCTGCCTGTGCTTGCTGCCTGTGCTTGCTGTGCTGTCTGTGCTTGCTGTGTTGCCTGTGCTTGCTGCCTGTGCTTGCTGTGCTGCCTGTGCTTGCTGCCTGTGCTTGCTGTGCTGCCTGTGTTTATTGCCTGTGCTTGCTGTGCTGCCTGTGCTTGCTGTGTTGCCTGTGCTGCCTGTGTTTGCTGTGCTGCCTGTGCTTGCTGCCTGTGCTTGCTGTGCTGCCTGTGCTTGCTGCCTGTGCTTGCTGCCCGTGCTTGCTGTGCTGCCGGTACTTGCTGCCCGTGCTTGCTGTGCTGCCGGTGCTTGCTGTGCTGCCTGTGCTTGCTGCCTGTGCTTGCTGTGCTGCCTGTGCTTGCTGCCTGTGTTTGCTGTGCTGCCTGTGCTTGCTGCCTGTGCTTGCTGTGCTGCCTGTGCTTATTGCCTGTGCTTGCTGTGCTGCCTGTGTTTGCTGTGCTGCCTGTGCTTGCTGTGCTGCCTGTTAGCGATGCATTTGATTTCGCCCATAACACGCGGTAATTCGACAGTGGCACACGACAGTGCGTTGCTGTGTCACCTGTTTTTGGAGGCGCCGAGAGTCGCGGATCATATGTTTACCTCGGCGGCCGTTGCATTGACCTGCGTCTCAGTAAGAGTAAGCATTGTAAACAAATGCGAGTGTGAATCTGGCCGAAGATCGGAGCAGGCTTTGCCTGTTGGAAAGAGGACGGAGCTTGACCCCTCTGCACTTCCCCCAGAATCGCTAAAACGAACACATCTCGCCGAGCTATTTTGCGGGTTTCTAACATGCCTGTGCTTGCTGCCTGTGCTTGCTGTGCTGCCTGTGCTTGCTGTGCTGCCTGTGCTTGCTGCCTGTGCTTGCTGCCTGTGCTTGCTGTGCTGCCTGTGCTTGCTGTGTTGCCTGTGCTTGCTGTGCTGCCTGTGCTTGCTGTGCTGCCTGTGCTTGCTGTGCTGCCTGTGCTGTGCTGCCTGTGCTTGCTGTGTTGCCTGTGCTTGCTGTGCTGCCTGTGCTTGCTGCCTGTGCTTGCTGTGCTGCCTGTGCTGTGCTGCCTGTGTTTGCTGTGCTGCCTGTGCTGTGCTGCCTGTGTTTGCTGTGCTGCCTATGCTTGCTGCCTGTGCTTGCTGTGCTGCATGTGCTACCTGTGCTGTGCTGCCTGTGCTTGATGTGCTGCCTGTGTTTGCTGTGCTGCCTGTGCTTGCTGCCTGTGCTTGCTGTGCTGCCTGTGCTTGCTGCCTGTGCTTGCTGTGCTGCCTGTGCTTGCTGCCTGTGCTTGCTGTGCTGCCTGTGCTTGCTGTGCTCCCCGTGCTGTGCTGCCTGTGCTTGATGTGCTGCCTGTGTTTGCTGTGATGCCTGTGCTTGCTGCCTGTGCTTGCTGCCTGTGCTGCCTGTGCTGCCTGTGCTTGCTGCCTGTGCTTGCTGTGCTGTCTGTGCTTGCTGTGTTGCCTGTGCTTGCTGCCTGTGCTTGCTGTGCTGCCTGTGCTTGCTGCCTGTGCTTGCTGTGCTGCCTGTGTTTATTGCCTGTGCTTGCTGTGCTGCCTGTGCTTGCTGCCTGTGCTTGCTGTGCTGCCTGTGCTGTGCTGCCTGTGCTTGCTGTGCTGCCTGTGCTTGCTGCCTGTGCTTGCTGTGCTGCCTGTGCTTGCTGCCTGTGCTTGCTGTGCTGCCTGTGCTTGCTGCCTGTGCTTGCTGTGCTGCCTGTGCTTGCTGCCTGTGCTTGCTGTGCTGCCTGTGCTGTGCTGCCTGTGTTTGCTGTGCTGCCTGTGCTTGCTGCCTGTGCTTGCTGCCTGTGCTTGCTGTGCTGCCTGTGCTTGCTGCCTGTGCTGCCTGTGCTTGCTGTGCTGCCTGTGTTTGCTGTGCTGCCTGTGTTTGCTGTGCTGCCTGTGCTTGCTGCCTGTGCTTGCTGTGCTGCCTGTGCTTGCTGTGTTGCCTGTGCTTGCTGTGCTGCCTGTGCTGTGCTGCCTGTGCTTGCTATGCTACCTGTGTTTGCTGTGCTGCCTGTGCTTGCTGTGCTGCCTGTGCTTGCTGCCTGTGCTTGCTGTGCTGCCTGTTAGCGATGCATTTGATTTCGCCCATAACACGCGGTAATTCGACAGTGGCACACGACAGTGCGTTGCTGTGTCACCTGTTTTTGGAGGCGCCGAGAGTTGCGGATCATATGTTTACCTCGGCGGCCGTTGCATTGACCTGCGTCTCAGTAAGAGTAAGCATTGTAAACAAATGCGAGTGTGAATCTGGCCGAAGATCGGAGCAGGCTTTGCCTGTTGGAAAGAGGACGGAGCTTGACCCCTCTGCACTTCCCCCAGAATCGCTAAAACGAACACATCTCGCCGAGCTATTTTGCGGGTTTCTAACATGCCTGTGCTTGCTGCCTGTGCTTGCTGTGCTGCCTGTGCTTGCTGTGCTGCCTGTGCTTGCTGCCTGTGCTTGCAGTGCTGCCTGTGCTTGCTGCCTGTGCTTGCTGTGCTGCCTGCGCTTGCTGTGTTGCCTGTGCTTGCTGTGCTGCCTGTGCTTGCTGCCTGTGCTTGCTGCCTGTGCTTGCTGTGCTGCCTGTGCTGTGCTGCCTGTGCTTGCTGTGTTGCCTGTGCTTGCTGCCTGTGCTTGCTGTGCTGCCTGTGCTTGCTGCCTGTGCTTGCTGTGCTGCCTGTGCTGTGCTGCCTGTGTTTGCTGTGCTGTCTGTGCTTGCTGCCTGTGCTTGCTGCCTGTGCTTGCTGTGTTGCCTGTGCTTGCTGCCTGTGCTTGCTGTGCTGCCTGTGCTTGCTGCCTGTGCTTGCTGTGCTGGCTGTGCTTGCTGTCGGTGCTTGCTGTGCTGCCTGTGCTTGCTGCCTGTGCTTGCTGTGCTGCCTGTGCTTGCTGTGCTACCTGTGCTGTGCTGCCTGTGCTTGATGTGTTGCCTGTGTTTGCTGTGCTGCCTGTGCTTGCTGTCGGTGCTTGCTGTGCTGCCTGTGCTTGCTGCCTGTGCTTGCTGTGCTGCCTGTGCTTGCTGTGCTACCTGTGCTGTGCTGCCTGTGCTTGATGTGCTGCCTGTGTTTGCTGTGCTGCCTGTGCTTGCTGCCTGTGCTTGCTGCCTGTGCTTGCTGTGTTGCCTGTGCTTGCTGCCTGTGCTTGCTGTGCTTGCTGTGCTGCCTGTGCTTGCTGCCTGTGCTTGCTGCCGTGCTTGCTGTGTTGCCTGTGCTTGTTGCCTGTGCTTGCTGTGCTGCCTGTGTTTACTGTGCTGCCTGTGCTTGCTGCCTGTGCTTGCTGTGCTGCCTGTGCTTGCTGTGTTGCCTGTGCTTGCTGCCTGTGCTTGCTGTGCTGCCTGTGCTTGCTGCCTGTGCTTGCTGTGCTGCCTGTGCTTGCTCCCTGTGATTGCTGTGCTGCCTGTGCTTGCTGTGCTGCCAGTGCTTGCTGCCTGTACTTGCTGCCTGTGCTTGCTGCCCGTGCTTGCTGTGCTGCCGGTGCTTGCTGCCCGTGCTTGCTGTGCTGCCGGTGCTTGCTGTGCTGCCTGTGCTGCCGGTGCTTGCTGTCTGTGCTTGCTGTGCTGCCTGTGCTGCCTGTGCTGTGCTGCCTGTCCTTGCTGTGCTGCCTGTGTTTGCTGTGCTGCCTGTGCTTGCTGCCTGTGCTTGCTGCGCTGCCTGTGCTTGCTGTGTTGCCTGTGCTTGCTGTGCTGCCTGTGCTGTGCTGCCTGTGCTTGCTATGCTACCTGTGTTTGCTGTGCTGCCTGTGCTTGCTGTGCTGCCTGTGCTTGCTGCCTGTGCTTGCTGTGCTGCCTGTTAGCGATGCATTTGATTTCGCCCATAACACGCGGTAATTCGACAGTGGCACACGACAGTGCGTTGCTGTGTCACCTGTTTTTGGAGGCGCCGAGAGTTGCGGATCATATGTTTACCTCGGCGGCCGTTGCATTGACCTGCGTCTCAGTAAGAGTAAGCATTGTAAACAAATGCGAGTGTGAATCTGGCCGAAGATCGGAGCAGGCTTTGCCTGTTGGAAAGAGGACGGAGCTTGACCCCTCTGCACTTCCCCCAGAATCGCTAAAACGAACACATCTCGCCGAGCTATTTTGCGGGTTTCTAACATGCCTGTGCTTGCTGCCTGTGCTTGCTGTGCTGCCTGTGCTTGCTGCCTGTGCTTGCTGTGCTGCCTGTGCTTGCTGTGCTGCCTGTGCTGTGCTGCCTGTGCTTGCTGCCTATGCTTGCTGTGCTGCCTGTGCTTGCTGTGCTCCCTGTGCTGTGCTGCCTGTGCTTGATGTGCTGCCTGTGTTTGCTGTGCTGCCTGTGCTTGCTGCCTGTGCTGCCTGTGCTTGCTGTGCTGCCTGTGCTGTGCTGCCTGTGCTTGATGTGCTGCCTGTGTTTGCTGTGCTGCCTGTGCTTGCTGCCTGTGCTTGCTGTGCTGCCTGTGCTGCCTGTGCTTGCTGCCTGTGCTTGCTATGCTGCCTGTGCTGTGCTGCCTGTGCTTGCTGTGCTGCCTGTGCTGTGCTGCCTGTGCTGTGCTGGCTGTGCTTGATGTGCTGCCTGTGTTTGCTGTGCTGCCTGTGCTTGCTGTGCTGCCTGTGCTTGCTGCCTGTGCTTGCTGTACTGTCTGTGCTTGCTGTGCTGCCTGTGCTGTGCTGCCTGTGCTTGATGTGCTGCCTGTGTTTGCTGTGCTGCCTGTGCTTGCTGTGCTGCCTGTGTTTGCTGTGCTGCCTGTGCTTGCTGTGCTGCCTGTGTTTGCTGTGCTGCCTGTGCTTGCTGCCTGTGCTTGCTGTGCTGCCTGTGCTTGCTGCCTGTGCTTGCTGCCTGTGCTTGATGTGCTGCCTGTGTTTGCTGTGCTGCCTGTGCTTGCTGCCTGTGCTTGCTGTGCTGCCTGTGCTGCCTGTGCTTGCTGCCTGTGCTTGCTGTGCTTCCTGTGCTGTGCTGCCTGTGCTTGCTGCCTGTGCTTGCTGTGCTGCCTGTGCTTGCTGCCTGTGCTGGCTGTGCTGCCTGTGCTTGCTGTGCTGCCTGTGCTTGCTGTGCTGCCTGTGCTTGCTGTCTGTGCTTGCTGTGCTGCCTGTGCTTGCTGCCTGTGTTTGCTGTGCTGCCTGTGCTGCCTGTGCTTGCTGCCTGTGCTTGCTGTGCTGCCTGGGCTTGCTGTGTTGCCTGTGCTTGCTGCCTGTGCTTAATGTGCGGCCTGTGCTTGCTGCCTGTGTTTGCTGTGCTGCCTGTGCTTGCTGCCTGTGCTTGCTGCCTGTGCTTGCTGTGCTGCCTGTGCTTGCTGTGCTGCCTGTGCTTGCTGTGCTGCCTGTGCTTGATGTGGTGCCTGTGTTTGCTGTGCTGCCTGTGCTGCCTGTGCTTGCTGTGCTGCCTGTGCTTGCTGTGCTGCCTGTGCTGTGCTGCCTGTGTTTGCTGTGCTGCCGGTGCTTGCTGCCCGTGATTGCTGTGCTGCCGGTGCTTGCTGTGCTGCCGGTGCTTGCTGTGCTGCCTGTGCTGCCTGTGCTTGCTGTGCTGCCTGTGCTTGCTGCCTGTGCTGCCTGTGCTTGCTGTGCTGCCTGTGCTGCCTGTGCTTGCTGCCTGTGCTTGCTGTGCTGCCTGTGCTTGCTGCCTGTGCTTGCTGTGCTGCCTGTGCTGCCTGTGCTTGCTGCCTGTGCTTACTGCCTGTGTTTGCTGTGCTGCACTTGCTGTGCTGCCTGTGCTTGCTGTGCTGCCTGTGCTTGCTGCCTGTGCTGCCTGTGCTTGCTGCCCGTGCTTGCTGTGCTGCCTGTGCTTGCTGCCTGTGCTTGCTGTGCTGCCTGTGCTTGCTGTGCTGCCTGTGCTTGCTGTGTTGCCTGTGCTTGCTGCCTGTGCTTGCTGTGATGCCTGTGCTTGCTGCCTGTGCTTGCTGTGCTGCCTGTGCTTATTGCCTGTGCTTGCTGTGCTGCCTGTGCTTGCTGCCTGTGCTTGCTGTGCTGCCTGTGCTTGCTGCCTGTGCTTGCTGTGCTGCCTGTGCTTGCTGCCTGTGCTTGCTGTGCTGCCTGTGCTTGCTGTCGGTGCTTGCTGTGCTGCCTGTGCTTGCTGCCTGTGCTTGCTGTGCTGCCTGTGCTTGCTGTGCTACCTGTGCTGTGCTGCCTGTGCTTGATGTGCTGCCTGTGTTTGCTGTGCTGCCTGTGCTTGCTGCCTGTGCTTGCTGCCTGTGCTTGCTGTGTTGCCTGTGCTTGCTGCCTGTGCTTGCTGTGCTGCATGTGCTTGCTGCCTGTGCTTGCTGCCGTGCTTGCAGTGTTGCCTGTGCTTGTTGCCTGTGCTTGCTGTGCTGCCTGTGTTTACTGTGCTGCCTGTGCTTGCTGCCTGTGCTTGCTGTGCTGCCTGTGCTTGCTGTGTTGCCTGTGCTTGCTGCCTGTGCTTGCTGTGCTGCCTGTGCTTGCTGCCTGTGCTTGCTGTGCTGCCTGTGCTTGCTCCCTGTGATTGCTGTGCTGCCTGTGCTTGCTGTGCTGCCAGTGCTTGCTGCCTGTACTTGCTGCCTGTGCTTGCTGCCCGTGCTTGCTGTGCTGCCGGTGCTTGCTGCCCGTGCTTGCTGTGCTGCCGGTGCTTGCTGTGCTGCCTGTGCTGCCGGTGCTTGCTGTCTGTGCTTGCTGTGCTGCCTGTGCTGCCTGTGCTGTGCTGCCTGTCCTTGCTGTGCTGCCTGTGTTTGCTGTGCTGCCTGTGCTTGCTGCCCGTGCTTGCTGTGCTGCCTGTGCTTGCTGCCTGTGCTTGCTGCCTGTGCTTGCTGTGCTGCCTGTGCTTGTTGCCTGTGCTTGCTGTGCTGCCTGTGCTTGCTGTGCTGCCTGTGTTTACTGTGCTGCCTGTGCTTGCTGCCTGTGCTTGCTGTGCTGCCTGTGCTTGCTGTGTTGCCTGTGCTTGCTGCCTGTGCTTGCTGCCTGTGCTTGCTGTGCTGCCTGTGCTTGCTGCCTGTGCTTGCTGTGTTGCCTGTGCTTGCTGCCTGTGCTTGCTGCCTGTGCTTGCTGTGCTGCCTGTGCTTGCTGCCTGTGCTTGCTGTGCTGCGAGTGCTTGCTGCCTGTGCTTGCTGCCCGTGCTTGCTGTGCTGCCGGTGCTTGCTACCCGTGCTTGCTGTGCTGCCTGTGCTTGCTGCCTGTGCTTGCTGTGCTGCCTGTGCTGCCTGTGCTTGCTGCCTGTGCTTGCTGCCTGTGCTTGTTGCCTGTGTTTGCTGTGCTGCACTTGCTGTGCTGCCTGTGCTTGCTGTTCTGCCTGTGCTTGCTGCCTGTGCTTGCTGTGCTGCCTGTGCTTGCTGCCTGTGTTTGCTGTGCTGCCTGTGCTTGCTGCCTGTGCTTGCTGCCCGTGCTTGCTGTGCTGCCGGTGCTTGCTGCCCGTGCTTGCTGTGCTGCCTGTGCTTGCTGCCTGTGCTTGCTGTGCTGCCTGTGCTTGCTGTGCTGCCTGTGCTTGCTGTGCTGCCTGTGCTGTGCTGCCTGTGTTTGCTGTGCTGCCTGTGCTTGCTGCCCGTGCTTGCTGTGCTGCCTGTGCTTGCTGCCCGTGCTTGCTGTACTGCCTGTGTTTGCTGTGCTGCCTGTGCTTGCTGCCTGTGCTTGCTGTGCTGCCTGTGCTTGCTGCCTGTGCTTGCTGTGCTGCCTGTGCTTGCTGTGCTCCCTGTGCTGTGCTGCCTGTCCTTGCTGTGCTGCCTGTGTTTGCTGTGCTGCCTGTGCTTGCTGCCTGTGCTTGCTGTGCTGCCTGTGCTTGCTGCCTGTGTTTGCTGTGCTGCCTGTGCTTGCTGCCTGTGCTTGCTGTGCTGCCTGTGCTTATTGCCTGTGCTTGCTGTACTGCCTGTGTTTGCTGTGCTGCCTGTGCTTGCTGTGCTGCCTGTTAGCGATGCATTTGATTTCGCCCATAACACGCGGTAATTCGACAGTGGCACACGACAGTGCGTTGCTGTGTCACCTGTTTTTGGAGGCGCCGAGAGTCGCGGATCATATGTTTACCTCGGCGGCCGTTGCATTGACCTGTGTCTCAGTAAGAGTAAGCATTGTAAACAAATGCGAGTGTGAATCTGGCCGAAGATCGGAGCAGGCTTTGCCTGTTGGAAAGAGGACGGAGCTTGACCCCTCTGCACTTCCCCCAGAATCGCTAAAACGAACACATCTCGCCGAGCTATTTTGCGGGTTTCTAACATGCCTGTGCTTGCTGCCTGTGCTTGCTGTGCTGCCTGTGCTTGCTGCCTGTGCTTGCTGCCTGTGCTTGCTGTGTTGCCTGTGCTTGCTGTGCTGCCTGTGCTTGCTGCCTGTGCTTGCTGTGCTGCTTGTGCTGTGCTGCCTGTGCTTGCTGTGTTGCCTGTGCTTGCTGCCTGTGCTTGCTGTGCTGCCTGTGCTTGCTGCCTGTGCTTGCTGTGCTGCCTGTGCTGTGCTGCCTGTGTTTGCTGTGCTGCCTGTGCTGTGCTGCCTGTGTTTGCTGTGCTGCCTGTGCTTGCTGTGCTGCCTGTGCTTGCTGCCTGTGCTTGCTGTGCTACCTGTGCTGTGCTGCCTGTGCTTGATGTGCTGCCTGTGTTTGCTGTGCTGCCTGTGCTTGCTGCCTGTGCTTGCTGTGCTGCCTGTGCTTGCTGCCTGTGCTTGCTGTGCTGCCTGTGCTTGCTGCCTGTGCTTGCTGTGCTGCCTGTGCTGTGCTGCCTGTCCTTGCTGTGCTGCCTGTGTTTGCTGTGCTGCCTGTGCTTGCTGCCTGTGCTTGCTGCCTGTGCTTGCTGTGCTGCCTGTGCTTGCTGTGCTCCCTGTGCTGTGCTGCCTGTCCTTGCTGTGCTGCCTGTGTTTGCTGTGCTGCCTGTGCTTGTTGCCTGTGCTTGCTGTGTTGCCTGTGCTGCCTGTGTTTGCTGTGCTGCCTGTGCTTGCTGCCTGTGCTTGCTGTGCTGCCTGTGCTTGCTGCCTGTGCTTGCTGCCCGTGCTTGCTGTGCTGCCGGTGCTTGCTGTGCTGCCTGTGCTTGCTGCCTGTGCTTGCTGTGCTGCCTGTGCTTGCTGCCTGTGTTTGCTGTGCTGCCTGTGCTTGCTGCCTGTGCTTGCTGTGCTGCCTGTGCTTATTGCCTGTGCTTGCTGTGCTGCCTGTGTTTGCTGTGCTGCCTGTGCTTGCTGTGCTGCCTGTTAGCGATGCATTTGATTTCGCCCATAACACGCGGTAATTCGACAGTGGCACACGACAGTGCGTTGCTGTGTCACCTGTTTTTGGAGGCGCCGAGAGTCGCGGATCATATGTTTACCTCGGCGGCCGTTGCATTGACCTGCGTCTCAGTAAGAGTAAGCATTGTAAACAAATGCGAGTGTGAATCTGGCCGAAGATCGGAGCAGGCTTTGCCTGTTGGAAAGAGGACGGAGCTTGACCCCTCTGCACTTCCCCCAGAATCGCTAAAACGAACACATCTCGCCGAGCTATTTTGCGGGTTTCTAACATGCCTGTGCTTGCTGCCTGTGCTTGCTGTGCTGCCTGTGCTTGCTGCCTGTGCTTGCTGCCTGTGCTTGCTGTGCTGCCTGTGCTTGCTGTGTTGCCTGTGCTTGCTGTGCTGCCTGTGCTTGTTGCCTGTGCTTGCTGTGCTGCCTGTGCTTGCTGTGCTGCCTGTGCTGTGCTGCCTGTGCTTGCTGTGTTGCCTGTGCTTGCTGCCTGTGCTTGCTGTGCTGCCTGTGCTTGCTGCCTGTGCTTGCTGTGCTGCCTGTGCTGTGCTGCCTGTGTTTGCTGTGCTGCCTGTGCTGTGCTGCCTGTGTTTGCTGTGCTGCCTATGCTTGCTGCCTGTGTTTGCTGTGCTGCCTGTGCTACCTGTGCTGTGCTGCCTGTGCTTGATGTGCTGCCTGTGTTTGCTGTGCTGCCTGTGCTTGCTGCCTGTGCTTGCTGTGCTGCCTGTGCTTGCTGCCTGTGCTTGCTGTGCTGCCTGTGCTTGCGGCCTGTGCTTGCTGTGCTTGCTGTGCTCCCCGTGCTGTGCTGCCTGTGCTTGATGTGCTGCCTGTGTTTGCTGTGATGCCTGTGCTTGCTGCCTGTGCTTGCTGCCTGTGCTTGCTGCCTGTGCTTGCTGTGCTGCCTGTGCTTGCTGTGCTGTCTGTGGTGTGCTGCCTGTGCTTGCTGTGCTGCCTGTGTTTGCTGTGCTGCCTGTGCTTGCTGCCTGTGCTGTGCTGCCTGTGCTTGCTGCCTGTGCTTGCTGCCTGTGCTGCTGTGCTGCCAGTGCTTGCTGTGCTGCCTGTGCTTGCTGCCTGTGCTGCTGTGCTGCCTGTGTTTGCTGTGCTGCCTGTGCTTGCTGCCTGTGCTTGCTGTGCTGCCTGTGCTTGCTGCCTGTGCTTGCTGTGCTGCCTGTGCTTGCTGTGTTGCCTGTGCTTGCTGTGCTGCCTGTGCTTGCTGCCTGTGCTTGCTGTGCTGCCTGTGCTTGCTGCCTGTGCTGCCTGTGTTTGCTGTGCTGCCTGTGCTTGCTGTGCTGCCTGTGCTTGCTGCCTGTGTTTGCTGTGCTGCCTGTGCTTGCTGTGCTGCCTGTGCTTGCTGCCTGTGCTTGCTGTGCTGCCTGTGCTTGCTGCCTGTGCTGCCTGTGCTTGCTGTGCTGCCTGTGTTTGCTGTGCTGCCTGTGCTTGCTGTGCTGCCTGTGCTTGCTGCCTGTGCTGCCTGTGCTTGCTGTGCTGCCTGTGTTTGCTGTGCTGCCTGTGCTTGCTGCCTGTGCTTGCTGTGCTGCCTGTGCTTGCTGTGTTGCCTGTGCTTGCTGCCTGTGCTTGCTGTGCTGCCTGTGCTTGCTGCCTGTGCTTGCTGTGCTGCCTGTGCTTTCTGTGCTGCCTGTGCTTGCTGTGTTGCCTGTGCTTGCTGCCTGTGCTTGCTGTGCTGCCTGTGCTTGCTGCCTGTGCTTGCTGTGCTGCCCGTGCTTGCTGCCTGTGCTTGCTGTGCTGCCCTTGCTTGCTGTGTTGCCTGTGCTTGCTGCCTGTGCTTGCTGTGCTGCCTGTGCTGTGCTGCCTGTGCTTGATGTGCTGCCTGTGTTTGCTGTGTTGCCTGTGCTGTGCTGTGCTGCCTGTGCTGTGCTGCCTGTGCTGTGCTGCCTGTGCTTGCTGTGCTGCCTGTGCTGTGCTGCCTGTGCTTGCTGTGCTGCCTGTGTTTGCTGTGCTGCCTGTGCTTGCTGCCTGTGCTTGCTGTGCTGCCTGTGCTTGCTGCCTGTGCTTGCTGCCTGTGCTTGCTGTGCTGCCTGTGCTGTGCTGCCTGTGCTTGATGTGCTGCCTGTGTTTGCTGTGCTGCCTGTGCTGCCTGTGCTTGCTGCCTGTGCTTGCTGTGCTGCCTGTGCTATGCTGCCTGTGTTTGCTGTGCTGCCTGTGCTTACTGCCTGTGCTTGCTGTGCTGCCTGTGCTTGCTGCCTGTGCTTGCTGTGCTGCCTGTGCTTGCTGCCTGTGCTTGCTGTGCTGCCTGTGCTTTCTGTGCTGCCTGTGCTTGCTGTGTTGCCTGTGCTTGCTGCCTGTGCTTGCTGTGCTGCCTGTGCTTGCTGCCTGTGCTTGCTGTGCTGCCCGTGCTTGCTGCCTGTGCTTGCTGTGCTGCCCTTGCTTGCTGTGTTGCCTGTGCTTGCTGCCTGTGCTTGCTGTGCTGCCTGTGCTGTGCTGCCTGTGCTTGATGTGCTGCCTGTGTTTGCTGTGCTGCCTGTGCTGTGCTGCCTGTGCTTGCTGTGCTGCCTGTGCTGTGCTGCCTGTGCTGTGCTGCCTGTGCTTGCTGTGCTGCCTGTGCTGTGCTGCCTGTGCTTGCTGTGCTGCCTGTGTTTGCTGTGCTGCCTGTGCTTGCTGCCTGTGCTTGCTGTGCTGCCTGTGCTTGCTGCCTGTGCTTGCTGTGCTGCCTGTGCTTTCTGTGCTGCCTGTGCTTGCTGTGTTGCCTGTGCTTGCTGCCCTTGCTTGCTGTGTTGCCTGTGCTTGCTGCCTGTGCTTGCTGCGTTGCCTGTGCTTGCTGCCTGTGCTTGCTGTGCTGCCTGTGTTTGCTGTGCTGCCTGTGCTTGCTGCCTGTGCTTGCTGCCTGTGTTTGCTGTGCTGCCTGTGCTTGCTGCCTGTGCTTGCTGTGCTGCCTGTGCTTGCTGCCTGTGCTTGCTGCCCGTGCTTGCTGTGCTGCCGGTGCTTGCTGCCCGTGCTTGCTGTGCTGCCTGTGCTTGCTGCCTGTGCTTGCTGTGCTGCCTGTGCTTGCTGCCTGTGCTTGCTGTGCTGCCTGTGCTTGCTGTGCTGCCTGTGCTGTGCTGCCTGTGTTTGCTGTGCTGCCTGTGCTTGCTGCCCGTGCTTGCTGTGCTGCCTGTGCTTGCTGCCTGTGCTTGCTGTACTGCCTGTGCTTGCTGTGTTGCCTGTGCTTGCTGCCTGTGCTTGCTGTGCTGCCTGTGCTTGCTGCCTGTGCCTGCTGTGCTGCCTGTGCTTGTTGCCTGTGCTTGCTGTGTTGCCTGTGCTTGCTGTGCTGCCTGTGTTTGCTGTGCTGCCTGTGCTTGCTGCCTGTGCTTGCTGTGCTGCCTGTGCTTGCTGCCTGTGCTTGCTGCCCGTGCTTGCTGTGCTGCCGGTGCTTGCTGCCCGTGCTTGCTGTGCTGCCGGTGCTTGCTGTGCTGCCTGTGCTGCCGGAGCTTGCTGTGCTGCCTGTGCTTGCTGTGCTGCCTGTGCTTGCTGCCTGTGCTTGCTGTGCTGCCTGTGTTTGCTGTGCTGCCGGTGCTTGCTGTGCTGCCTGTGCTTGCTGCCTGTGCTTGCTGTGCTGCCTGTGTTTGCTGTGCTGCCTGTGCTTGCTGCATGTGCTTGCTGTGCTGCCTGTGCTTGCTGCCTGTGCTTGCTGTGCTGCCTGTGCTTGCTGCCTGTGCTTGCTGTGCTGCCTGCGTTTGCTGTGCTGCCCGTGCTTGCTGTGCTGCCTGTGCTTGCTGCCTGTGCTTGCTGTGCTGCCTGTGTTTGCTGTGCTTGCTGTGCTGCCTGTGCTTGCTGCCTGTGCTTGCTGTGTTGCCTGCGCTTGCTGTGCTGCCTGTGCTGCCTGTGCTTGCTGTGCTGCCTGTGTTTGCTGTGCTGCCTGTGCTTGCTGTGCTGCCTGTGCTTGCTGCCTGTGCTTGCTGTGCTGCCTGTGCTTGCTGCCTGTGCTCGCTGTGCTGCCTGTGCTGCCTGTGCTGCCTGTGCTTGCTGCCTGTGCTTGCTGTGCTGCCTGTGCTTGATGTGCTGCCTGTGTTTGCTGTGCTGTCTGTGCTTGCTGCCTGTGCTTCCTGTGCTTGCTGTGCTGCCTGTGTTTGCTGTGCTGCCTGTGCTTGCTGCCTGTGCTTGCTGTGCTGCCTGTGCTTGCTGCCTGTGCTGCTGTGCTGCCTGTGCTTGCTGTACTGCCTGTGTTTGCTGTGCTGCCTGTGCTTGCTGCCTGTGCTTGCTGTGCTGCCTGTGCTGCCTGTGCCTGCTGTGCTGCCTGTGCTTGTTGCCTGTGGTTGCTGTGTTGCCTGTGCTTGCTGTGCTGCCTGTGTTTGCTGTGCTGCCTGTGCTTGCTGCCTGTGCTTGCTGTGCTGCCTGTGCTTGCTGCCTGTGCTTGCTGCCCGTGCTTGCTGTGCTGCCGGTGCTTGCTGCCCGTGCTTGCTGTGCTGCCGGTGCTTGCTGTGCTGCCTGTGCTGCCGGAGCTTGCTGTGCTGCCTGTGCTTGCTGTGCTGCCTGTGTTTGCTGTGCTGCCGGTGCTTGCTGTGCTGCCTGTGCTTGCTGCCTGTGCTTGCTGTGCTGCCTGTGTTTGCTGTGCTGCCTGTGCTTGCTGCATGTGCTTGCTGTGCTGCCTGTGCTTGCTGCCTGTGCTTGCTGTGCTGCCTGCGTTTGCTGTGCTGCCGGTGCTTGCTGTGCTGCCTGTGCTTGCTGCCTGTGCTTGCTGTGCTGCCTGTGTTTGCTGTGCTTGCTGTGCTGCCTGTGCTTGCTGCCTGTGCTTGCTGCCTGTGCTGCCTGTGCTGCCTGTGCTTGCTGCCTGTGCTTGCTGTGCTGTCTGTGCTTGCTGTGTTGCCTGTGCTTGCTGCCTGTGCTTGCTGTGCTGCCTGTGCTTGCTGCCTGTGCTTGCTGTGCTGCCTGTGTTTATTGCCTGTGCTTGCTGTGCTGCCTGTGCTTGCTGTGTTGCCTGTGCTGCCTGTGTTTGCTGTGCTGCCTGTGCTTGCTGCCTGTGCTTGCTGTGCTGCCTGTGCTTGCTGCCTGTGCTTGCTGCCCGTGCTTGCTGTGCTGCCGGTGCTTGCTGTGCTGCCTGTGCTTGCTGCCTGTGCTTGCTGTGCTGCCTGTGCTTGCTGCCTGTGTTTGCTGTGCTGCCTGTGCTTGCTGCCTGTGCTTGCTGTGCTGCCTGTGCTTATTGCCTGTGCTTGCTGTGCTGCCTGTGCTGTGCTGCCTGTCCTTGCTGTGCTGCCTGTGTTTGCTGTGCTGCCTGTGCTTGCTGCCTGTGCTTGCTGCCTGTGCTTGCTGTGCTGCCTGTGCTTGCTGTGCTCCCTGTGCTGTGCTGCCTGTCCTTGCTGTGCTGCCTGTGTTTGCTGTGCTGCCTGTGCTTGTTGCCTGTGCTTGCTGTGTTGCCTGTGCTGCCTGTGTTTGCTGTGCTGCCTGTGCTTGCTGCCTGTGCTTGCTGTGCTGCCTGTGCTTGCTGCCTGTGCTTGCTGCCCGTGCTTGCTGTGCTGCCGGTGCTTGCTGTGCTGCCTGTGCTTGCTGCCTGTGCTTGCTGTGCTGCCTGTGCTTGCTGCCTGTGTTTGCTGTGCTGCCTGTGCTTGCTGCCTGTGCTTGCTGTGCTGCCTGTGCTTATTGCCTGTGCTTGCTGTGCTGCCTGTGTTTGCTGTGCTGCCTGTGCTTGCTGTGCTGCCTGTTAGCGATGCATTTGATTTCGCCCATAACACGCGGTAATTCGACAGTGGCACACGACAGTGCGTTGCTGTGTCACCTGTTTTTGGAGGCGCCGAGAGTCGCGGATCATATGTTTACCTCGGCGGCCGTTGCATTGACCTGCGTCTCAGTAAGAGTAAGCATTGTAAACAAATGCGAGTGTGAATCTGGCCGAAGATCGGAGCAGGCTTTGCCTGTTGGAAAGAGGACGGAGCTTGACCCCTCTGCACTTCCCCCAGAATCGCTAAAACGAACACATCTCGCCGAGCTATTTTGCGGGTTTCTAACATGCCTGTGCTAGCTGCCTGTGCTTGCTGTGCTGCCTGTGCTTGCTGCCTGTGCTTGCTGCCTGTGCTTGCTGTGCTGCCTGTGCTTGCTGTGCTGCCTGTGCTTGTTGCCTGTGCTTGCTGTGCTGCCTGTGCTTGCTGTGCTGCCTGTGCTGTGCTGCCTGTGCTTGCTGTGTTGCCTGTGCTTGCTGCCTGTGCTTGCTGTGCTGCCTGTGCTTGCTGCCTGTGCTTGCTGTGCTGCCTGTGCTGTGCTGCCTGTGTTTGCTGTGCTGCCTGTGCTGTGCTGCCTGTGTTTGCTGTGCTGCCTATGCTTGCTGCCTGTGTTTGCTGTGCTGCCTGTGCTACCTGTGCTGTGCTGCCTGTGCTTGATGTGCTGCCTGTGTTTGCTGTGCTGCCTGTGCTTGCTGCCTGTGCTTGCTGTGCTGCCTGTGCTTGCTGCCTGTGCTTGCTGTGCTGCCTGTGCTTGCTGCCTGTGCTTGCTGTGCTGCCTGTGCTTGCTGTGCTCCCCGTGCTGTGCTGCCTGTGCTTGATGTGCTGCCTGTGTTTGCTGTGATGCCTGTGCTTGCTGCCTGTGCTTGCTGCCTGTGCTGCCTGTGCTGCCTGTGCTTGCTGCCTGTGCTTGCTGTGCTGTCTGTGCTTGCTGTGTTGCCTGTGCTTGCTGCCTGTGCTTGCTGTGCTGCCTGTGCTTGCTGCCTGTGCTTGCTGTGCTGCCTGTGTTTATTGCCTGTGCTTGCTGTGCTGCCTGTGCTTGCTGCCTGTGCTTGCTGTGCTGCCTGTGCTTGCTGTGCTGCCTGTGCTGTGCTGCCTGTGCTTGCTGTGCTGCCTGTGCTTGCTGCCTGTGCTTGCTGTGCTGCCTGTGCTTGCTGCCTGTGCTTGCTGTGCTGCCTGTGCTTGCTGCCTGTGCTTGCTGTGCTGCCTGTGCTTGCTGCCTGTGCTTGCTGTGCTGCCTGTGCTGTGCTGCCTGTGTTTGCTGTGCTGCCTGTGCTTGCTGCCTGTGCTTGCTGCCTGTGCTTGCTGTGCTGCCTGTGCTTGCTGCCTGTGCTGCCTGTGCTTGCTGTGCTGCCTGTGTTTGCTGTGCTGCCTGTGCTTGCTGTGCTGCCTGTGCTTGCTGCCTGTGCTGCCTGTGCTGCCTGTGCGGTGCTGCCTGTGCTGTGCTGCCTGTGCTGCCTGTGCTGTGCTGCCTGTGCTGTGCTGCCTGTGCTTGATGTGCTGCCTGTGTTTGCTGTGCTGCCTGTGTTTGCTGCCTGTGCTTGCTGTGCTGCCTGTGCTTGCTGCCTGTGCTTGCTGTGTTGCCTGTGCTTGCTGTGCTGGCTGTGTTTACTGTGCTGCCTGTGCTTGCTACCTGTGCTTGCTGTGCTGCCTGTGCTTGCTGTGTTGCCTGTGCTTGCTGCCTGTGCTTGCTGTGCTGCCTGTGCTTGCTGCCTGTGCTTGCTGCCTGTGCTTGCTGTGTTGCCTGTGCTTGCTGCCTGTGCTTGCTGCCTGTGCTTGCTGCCGTGCTTGCTGTGTTGCCTGTGCTTGTTGCCTGTGCTTGCTGTGCTGCCTGTGTTTACTGTGCTGCCTGTGCTTGCTGCCTGTGCTCGCTGTGTTGCCTGTGCTTGCTGTGCTGGCTGTGTTTACTGTGCTGCCTGTGCTTGCTACCTGTGCTTGCTGTGCTGCCTGTGCTTGCTGTGTTGCCTGTGCTTGCTGCCTGTGCTTGCTGTGCTGCCTGTGCTTGCTGCCTGTGCTTGCTGCCTGTGCTTGCTGTGTTGCCTGTGCTTGCTGCCTGTGCTTGCTGCCTGTGCTTGCTGCCGTGCTTGCTGTGTTGCCTGTGCTTGCTGCCTGTGCTTGCTGCCGTGCTTGCTGTGTTGCCTGTGCTTGTTGCCTGTGCTTGCTGTGCTGCCTGTGTTTACTGTGCTGCCTGTGCTTGCTGCCTGTGCTTGCTGTGCTGCCTGTGCTTGCTGTGTTGCCTGTGCTTGCTGCCTGTGCTTGCTGTGTTGCCTGTGCTTGCTGCCTGTGCTTGCTGTGCTGCCTGTGCTTGCTGCCTGTGCTTGCTGTGCTGCCTGTGCTGTGCTGCCTGTGTTTGCTGTGCTGCCTGTGCTTGCTGCCTGTGCTTGCTGTGTTGCCTGTGCTTGCTGCCTGTGCTTGCTGTGCTACTTGTGCTTGCTGCCTGTGCTTGCTGTGCTGCCTGTGCTTGCTGCCTGTGCTTGCTGTGCTGCCTGTGCTTGCTGTCGGTGCTTGCTGTGCTGCCTGTGCTTGCTGCCTGTGCTTGCTGTGCTGCCTGTGCTTGCTGTGCTACCTGTGCTGTGCTGCCTGTGCTTGATGTGTTGCCTGTGTTTGCTGTGCTGCCTGTGCTTGCTGTCGGTGCTTGCTGTGCTGCCTGTGCTTGCTGCCTGTGCTTGCTGTGCTGCCTGTGCTTGCTGTGCTACCTGTGCTGTGCTGCCTGTGCTTGATGTGCTGCCTGTGTTTGCTGTGCTGCCTGTGCTTGCTGCCTGTGCTTGCTGCCTGTGCTTGCTGTGTTGCCTGTGCTTGCTGCCTGTGCTTGCTGTGCTGCCTGTGCTTGCTGCCTGTGCTTGCTGCCGTGCTTGCTGTGTTGCCTGTGCTTGTTGCCTGTGCTTGCTGTGCTGCCTGTGTTTACTGTGCTGCCTGTGCTTGCTGCCTGTGCTTGCTGTGCTGCCTGTGCTTGCTGTGTTGCCTGTGCTTGCTGCCTGTGCTTGCTGTGCTGCCTGTGCTTGCTGCCTGTGCTTGCTGTGCTGCCTGTGCTTGCTCCCTGTGATTGCTGTGCTGCCTGTGCTTGCTGTGCTGCCAGTGCTTGCTGCCTGTACTTGCTGCCTGTGCTTGCTGCCCGTGCTTGCTGTGCTGCCGGTGCTTGCTGCCCGTGCTTGCTGTGCTGCCGGTGCTTGCTGTGCTGCCTGTGCTGCCGGTGCTTGCTGTCTGTGCTTGCTGTGCTGCCTGTGCTGCCTGTGCTGTGCTGCCTGTCCTTGCTGTGCTGCCTGTGTTTGCTGTGCTGCCTGTGCTTGCTGCCTGTGCTTGCTGCGCTGCCTGTGCTTGCTGTGTTGCCTGTGCTTGCTGTGCTGCCTGTGCTGTGCTGCCTGTGCTTGCTATGCTACCTGTGTTTGCTGTGCTGCCTGTGCTTGCTGTGCTGCCTGTGCTTGCTGCCTCTGCTTGCTGTGCTGCCTGTTAGCGATGCATTTGATTTCGCCCATAACACGCGGTAATTCGACAGTGGCACACGACAGTGCGTTGCTGTGTCACCTGTTTTTGGAGGCGCCGAGAGTTGCGGATCATATGTTTACCTCGGCGGCCGTTGCATTGACCTGCGTCTCAGTAAGAGTAAGCATTGTAAACAAATGCGAGTGTGAATCTGGCCGAAGATCGGAGCAGGCTTTGCCTGTTGGAAAGAGGACGGAGCTTGACCCCTCTGCACTTCCCCCAGAATCGCTAAAACGAACACATCTCGCCGAGCTATTTTGCGGGTTTCTAACATGCCTGTGCTTGCTGCCTGTGCTTGCTGTGCTGCCTGTGCTTGCTGTGCTGCCTGTGCTTGCTGTGCTGCCTGTGCTGTGCTGCCTGTGCTTGCTGCCTATGCTTGCTGTGCTGCCTGTGGTTGCTGTGCTCCCTGTGCTGTGCTGCCTGTGCTTGATGTGCTGCCTGTGTTTGCTGTGCTGCCTGTGCTTGCTGCCTGTGCTGCCTGTGCTTGCTGTGCTGCCTGTGCTGTGCTGCCTGTGCTTGATGTGCTGCCTGTGTTTGCTGTGCTGCCTGTGCTTGCTGCCTGTGCTTGCTGTGCTGCCTGTGCTGCCTGTGCTTGCTGCCTGTGCTTGCTATGCTGCCTGTGCTGTGCTGCCTGTGCTTGCTGTGCTGCCTGTGCTGTGCTGCCTGTGCTGTGCTGGCTGTGCTTGATGTGCTGCCTGTGTTTGCTGTGCTGCCTGTGCTTGCTGTGCTGCCTGTGCTTGCTGCCTGTGCTTGCTGTACTGTCTGTGCTTGCTGTGCTGCCTGTGCTGTGCTGCCTGTGCTGTGCTGCCTGTGCTTGATGTGCTGCCTGTGTTTGCTGTGCTGCCTGTGCTTGCTGTGCTGCCTGTGTTTGCTGTGCTGCCTGTGCTTGCTGTGCTGCCTGTGTTTGCTGTGCTGCCTGTGCTTGCTGCCTGTGCTTGCTGTGCTGCCTGTGCTTGCTGCCTGTGCTTGCTGCCTGTGCTTGATGTGCTGCCTGTGTTTGCTGTGCTGCCTGTGCTTGCTGCCTGTGCTTGCTGTGCTGCCTGTGCTGCCTGTGCTTGCTGCCTGTGCTTGCTGTGCTTCCTGTGCTGTGCTGCCTGTGCTTGCTGCCTGTGCTTGCTGTGCTGCCTGTGCTTGCTGCCTGTGCTGGCTGTGCTGCCTGTGCTTGCTGTGCTGCCTGTGCTTGCTGCCTGTGCTTGCTGTGCTGCCTGTGCTTGCTGCCTGTGTTTGCTGTGCTGCCTGTGCTGCCTGTGCTTGCTGCCTGTGCTTGCTGTGCTGCCTGGGCTTGCTGTGTTGCCTGTGCTTGCTGCCTGTGCTTAATGTGCGGCCTGTGCTTGCTGCCTGTGTTTGCTGTGCTGCCTGTGCTTGCTGCCTGTGCTTGCTGCCTGTGCTTGCTGTGCAGCCTGTGCTTGCTGTGCTGCCTGTGCTTGATGTGGTGCCTGTGTTTGTTGTGCTGCCTGTGCTGCCTGTGCTTGCTGTGCTGCCTGTGCTGTGCTGCCTGTGTTTGCTGTGCTGCCGGTGCTTGCTGCCCGTGATTGCTGTGCTGCCGGTGCTTGCTGTGCTGCCTGTGCTTGCTGCCTGTGCTGCCTGTGCTTGCTGTGCTGCCTGTGCTGCCTGTGCTTGCTGCCTGTGCTTGCTGTGCTGCCTGTGCTTGCTGCCTGTGCTTGCTGTGCTGCCTGTGCTGCCTGTGCTTGCTGCCTGTGCTTGCTGCCTGTGCTTACTGCCTGTGTTTGCTGTGCTGCACTTGCTGTGCTGCCTGTGCTTGCTGTGCTGCCTGTGCTTGCTGCCTGTGCTGCCTGTGCTTGCTGCCTGAGCATGCTGTGCTGCCTGTGCTTGCTGTGTTGCCTGTGCTTGCTGTGCTGCCTGTGCTGTGCTGCCTGTGCTTGCTGTGCTACCTGTGTTTGCTGTGCTGCCTCTGCTTGCTGCCTGTGCTTGCTGTGCTGCCTGTTAGCGATGCATTTGATTTCGCCCATAACACGCGGTAATTCGACAGTGGCACACGACTGTGCGTTGCTGTGTCACCTGTTTTTGGAGGCGCCGAGAGTCGCGGATCATATGTTTACCTCGGCGGCCGTTGCATTGACCTGCGTCTCAGTAAGAGTAAGCATTGTAAACAAATGCGAGTGTGAATCTGGCCGAAGATCGGAGCAGGCTTTGCCTGTTGGAAAGAGGACGGAGCTTGACCCCTCTGCACTTCCCCCAGAATCGCTAAAATGAACACATCTCGCCGAGCTATTTTGCGGGTTTCTAACATGCCTGTGCTTGCTGTGTTGCCTGTGCTTGCTGCCCGTGCTTGCTGTGCTGCCTGTGCTTGCTGCCTGTGCTTGCTGTGCTGCCTGTGCTTATTGCCTGTGCTTGCTGTGCTGCCTGTGCTTGCTGCCTGTGCTTGCTGTGCTGCCTGTGCTGTGCTGCCTGTGCTTGCTGTGCTGCCGTGCTGTGCTGCCTGTGCTTGCTGTGCTGCCTGTGCTTGCTGTGCTGCCTGTGTTTGCTGTGCTGCCTGTGCTTGCTGTGCTGCACTTGCTGTGCTGCCTGTGCTTGCTGTTCTGCCTGTGCTTGCTGCCTGTGCTTGCTGTGCTGCCTGTGCCTGCTGCCTGTGTTTGCTGTGCTGCCTGTGCTTGCTGCCTGTTCTTGCTGTGCTGCCTGTGCTTGCTGCCTGTGATTGCTGCCCGTGCTTGCTGTGCTGCCGGTGCTTGCTGCCCGTGCTTGCTGTGCTGCCTGTGCTTGCTGCCTGTGCTTGCTGTGCTGCCGGTGCTTGCTGTGCTGCCGGTGCTTGCTGTCTGTGCTTGCTGTGCTGCCGTTGCTGCCTGTGCTTGCTGCCTGTGCTTGCTGTGCTGCCTGTGCTTGCTGCCTGTGCTGCCTGTGCTGCCGGTGCTTGCTGTGCTGCCTGTGCTTGCTGCCTGTGCTTGCTGTGCTGCCTGTGTTTGCTGTGCTGCCTGTGCTTGCTGCCTGTGCTTGCTGTGCTGCCTGTGCTTGCTGCCTGTGCTTGCTGTGCTGCCTGTGCTTGCTGCCTGTGCTGCCTGTGCTTGCTGTGCTGCCTGTGCTTGCTGTGTTGCCTGTGCTTGCTGCCCGTGCTTGCTGTGCTGCCTGTGCTTGCTGCCTGTGCTTGCTGTGCTGCCTGTGCTTATTGCCTGTGCTTGCTGTGCTGCCTGTGCTTGCTGCCTGTGCTTGCTGTGCTGCCTGTGCTGCCTGTGCTTGCTGTGCTGCCGTGCTGTGCTGCCTGTGCTTGCTGTGCTGCCTGTGCTTGCTGTGCTGCCTGTGTTTGCTGTGCTGCCTGTGCTTGCTGCCTGTGCTTGCTGTGCTGCCGTTGCTGCCTGTGCTTGCTGCCTGTGCTTGCTGTGCTGCCTGTGCTTGCTGCCTGTGCTGCCTGTGCTTGCTGTGCTGCCTGTGCTTGCTGTGTTGCCTGTGCTTGCTGCCCGTGCTTGCTGTGCTGCCTGTGCTTGCTGCCTGTGCTTGCTGTGCTGCCTGTGCTGCCTGTGCTTGCTGCCTGTGCTTGCTGCCTGTGCTTGCTGCCTGTGCTTGTTACCTGTGTTTGCTGTGCTGCACTTGCTGTGCTGCCTGTGCTTGCTGTTCTGCCTGTGCTTGCTGCCTGTGCTTGCTGTGCTGCCTGTGCTTGCTGCCTGTGTTTGCTGTGCTGCCTGTGCTTGCTGTGCTGCCTGTGCTGTGCTGCCTGTGCTTGCTGTGCTACCTGTGTTTGCTGTGCTGCCTGTGCTTGCTGTGCTGCCTATGCTTGCTGCCTGTGCTTGCTGTGCTGCCTGTGCTTGCTGCCTGTGCTTGCTGTGCTGCCTGTGCTTGCTGTGCTGCCTGGGCTGTGCTGCCTGTCCTTGCTGTGCTGCCTGTGCTTGCTGCCTGTGCTTGCTGTGCTGCCTGTGCTTGCTGCCTGTGCTTGCTGTGCTGCCTGTTCTGCCTGTGCTTGCTGCCTGTGCTTGCTGCCTGTGCTTGTTACCTGTGTTTGCTGCGCTGCACTTGCTGTGCTGCCTGTGCTTGCTGTTCTGCCTGTGCTTGCTGCCTGTGCTTGCTGTGCTGCCTGTGCTTGCTGCCTGTGCTGCCTGTGCTGCCGGTGCTTGCTGTGCTGCCTGTGCTTGCTGCCTGTGCTTGCTGTGCTGCCTGTGTTTGCTGTGCTGCCTGTGCTTGCTGCCTGTGCTTGCTGTGCTGCCGTTGCTGCCTGTGCTTGCTGCCTGTGCTTGCTGTGCTGCCTGTGCTTGCTGCCTGTGCTGCCTGTGCTGCCGGTGCTTGCTGTGCTGCCTGTGCTTGCTGCCTGTGCTTGCTGTGCTGCCTGTGTTTGCTGTGCTGCCTGTGCTTGCTGCCTGTGCTTGCTGTGCTGCCTGTGCTTGCTGCCTGTGCTTGCTGTGCTGCCTGTGCTTGCTGCCTGTGCTGCCTGTGCTTGCTGTGCTGCCTGTGTTTGCTGTGCTGCCTGTGCTTGCTGCCTGTGCTTGCTGTGCTGCCGTTGCTGCCTGTGCTTGCTGCCTGTGCTTGCTGTGCTGCCTGTGCTTGCTGCCTGTGCTGCCTGTGCTTGCTGTGCTGCCTGTGCTTGCTGTGTTGCCTGTGCTTGCTGCCCGTGCTTGCTGTGCTGCCTGTGCTTGCTGCCTGTGCTTGCTGTGCTGCCTGTGCTTATTGCCTGTGCTTGCTGTGCTGCCTGTGCTTGCTGCCTGTGCTTGCTGTGCTGCCTGTGCTGTGCTGCCTGTGCTTGCTGTGCTGCCTGTGCTTGCTGTGCTGCCTGTGTTTACTGTGCTGCCTGTGCTTGCTGTGCTGCACTTGCTGTGCTGCCTGTGCTTGCTGTTCTGCCTGTGCTTGCTGCCTGTGCTTGCTGTGCTGCCTGTGCCTGCTGCCTGTGTTTGCTGTGCTGCCTGTGCTTGCTGCCTGTTCTTGCTGTGCTGCCTGTGCTTGCTGCCTGTGATTGCTGCCCGTGCATGCTGTGCTACCTGTGCTTGCTGCCTGTTCTTGCTGTGCTGCCTGTGCTTGCTGCCTGTGATTGCTGCCCGTGCTTGCTGTGCTGCCGGTGCTTGCTGCCCGTGCTTGCTGTGCTGCCTGTGCTTGCTGCCTGTGCTTGCTGTGCTGCCGGTGCTTGCTGTGCTGCCGGTGCTTGCTGTCTGTGCTTGCTGTGCTGCCTGTGCTTGCTGTGCTGCCTGTGCTGTGCTGCCTGTCCTTGCTGTGCTGCCTGTGCTTGCTGTGCTGCCTGTGCTGTGCTGCCTGTCCTTGCTGTGCTGCCTGTGCTTGCTGCCTGTGCTTGCTGCCTGTGCTTGTTGCCTGTGCTTGTTGCCTGTGCTTGTTGCCTGTGTTTGCTGTGCTGCCTGTGCTTGCTGTTCTGCCTGTGCTTGCTGCCTGTGCTTGCTGTGCTGCCTGTGCTTGCTGCCTGTGTTTGCTGTGCTGCCTGTGCTTGCTGCCTGTGCTTGCTGTGCTGCCTGTGCTTGCTGCCCGTGCTTGCTGTGCTGCCGGTGCTTGCTGCCCGTGCTTGCTGTGCTGCCTGTGCTTGCTGCCTGTGCTTGCTGCCTGTGCTTGCTGTGCTGCCTGTGCTTGCTGTGCTGCCTGTGCTGTGCTGCCTGTGCTTGCTGTGCTGCCGTGCTGTGCTGCCTGTGCTTGCTGTGCTGCCTGTGCTTGCTGTGCTGCCTGTGTTTGCTGTGCTGCCTGTGCTTGCTGCCTGTGCTTGCTGTGCTGCCTGTGCTTGCTGTGTTGCCTGTGCTTGCTGCCCGTGCTTGCTGTGCTGCCTGTGCTTGCTGCCTGTGCTTGCTGTGCTGCCTGTGCTTATTGCCTGTGCTTGCTGTGCTGCCTGTGCTTGCTGCCTGTGCTTGCTGTGCTGCCTGTGCTGCCTGTGCTTGCTGTGCTGCCGTGCTGTGCTGCCTGTGCTTGCTGTGCTGCCTGTGCTTGCTGTGCTGCCTGTGTTTGCTGTGCTGCCTGTGCTTGCTGCCTGTGCTTGCTGTGCTGCCGTTGCTGCCTGTGCTTGCTGCCTGTGCTTGCTGTGCTGCCTGTGCTTGCTGCCTGTGCTGCCTGTGCTGCCTGTGCTTGCTGTGCTGCCTGTGCTTGCTGTGTTGCCTGTGCTTGCTGCCCGTGCTTGCTGTGCTGCCTGTGCTTGCTGCCTGTGCTTGCTGTGCTGCCTGTGCTTATTGCCTGTGTTTGCTGTGCTGCCTGTGCTTGCTGCCTGTGCTTGCTGTGCTGCCTGTGCTGTGCTGCCTGTGCTTGCTGTGCTGTCGTGCTGTGCTGCCTGTGCTTGCTGTGCTGCCTGTGCTTGCTGTGCTGCCTGTGTTTGCTGTGCTGCCTGTGCTTGCTGTGCTGCACTTGCTGTGCTGCCTGTGCTTGCTGTTCTGCCTGTGCTTGCTGCCTGTGCTTGCTGTGCTGCCTGTGCCTGCTGCCTGTGTTTGCTGTGCTGCCTGTGCTTGCTGCCTGTTCTTGCTGTGCTGCCTGTGCTTGCTGCCTGTGATTGCTGCCCGTGCTTGCTGTGCTGCCGGTGCTTGCTGCCCGTGCTTGCTGTGCTGCCTGTGCTTGCTGCCTGTGCTTGCTGTGCTGCCGGTGCTTGCTGTGCTGCCGGTGCTTGCTGTCTGTGCTTGCTGTGCTGCCTGTGCTTGCTGTGCTGCCTGTGCTTGCTGTGCTGCCTGTGTTTGCTGTGCTGCCTGTGCTTGCTGTGCTGCACTTGCTGTGCTGCCTGTGCTTGCTGTTCTGCCTGTGCTTGCTGCCTGTGCTTGCTGTGCTGCCTGTGCTGTGCTGCCTGTGCTTGCTGTGCTGCCTGTGCTGTACTGCCTGTGCTTGATGTGCTGCCTGTGTTTGCTGTGCTGCCTGTGCTTGCTGCCTGTGCTTGCTGTGCTGCCTGTGCTTGCTGCCTGTGCTTGCTGTACTGCCTGTGCTTGCTGTGTTGCCTGTGCTTGCTGCCTGTGCTTGCTGTGCTGCCTGTGCTTGATGCCTGTGCTTGCTGCCTGTGCTTGCTGTGCTGCCTGTGCTTGTTGCCTGTGCTTGCTGTGCTGCCTGTGCTTGCTGTGCTGCCTGTGTTTACTGTGCTGCCTGTGCTTGCTGCCTGTGCTTGCTGTGCTGCCTGTGCTTGCTGTGTTGCCTGTGCTTGCTGCCTGTGCTTGCTGCATGTGCTTGCTGTGCTGCCTGTGCTTGCTGCCTGTGCTTGCTGTGCTGCGAGGGCTTGCTGCCTGTGCTTGCTGCCCGTGCTTGCTGTGCTGCCGGTGCTTGCTACCCGTGCTTGCTGTGCTGCCGGTGCTTGCTGTGCTGCCGGTGCTTGCTGTGCTGCCTGTGCTTGCTGCCTGTGCTTGCTGTGCTGCCTGTGCTGCCTGTGCTTGCTGCCTGTGCTTGCTGCCTGTGCTTGTTACCTGTGTTTGCTGTGCTGCACTTGCTGTGCTGCCTGTGCTTGCTGTTCTGCCTGTGCTTGCTGCCTGTGCTTGCTGTGCTGCCTGTGCTTGCTGCCTGTGTTTGCTGTGCTGCCTGTGCTTGCTGCCTGTTCTTGCTGTGCTGCCTGTGCTTGCTGCCTGTGATTGCTGCCCGTGCTTGCTGTGCTGCCGGTGCTTGCTGCCCGTGCTTGCTGTGCTGCCTGTGCTTGCTGCCTGTGCTTGCTGTGCTGCCGGTGCTTGCTGTCTGTGCTTGCTGTGCTGCCTGTGCTTGCTGTGCTGCCTGTGCTGTGCTGCCTGTCCTTGCTGTGCTGCCTGTGCTTGCTGTGCTGCCTGTGCTGTGCTGCCTGTCCTTGCTGTGCTGCCTGTTCTTGCTGCCTGTGCTTGCTGCCTGTGCTTGTTGCCTGTGTTTGCTGTGCTGCACTTGCTGTGCTGCCTGTGCTTGCTGTTCTGCCTGTGCTTGCTGCCTGTGCTTGCTGTGCTGCCTGTGCTTGCTGCCTGTGTTTGCTGTGCTGCCTGTGCTTGCTGCCTGTGCTTGCTGTGCTGCCTGTGCTTGCTGCCTGTGCTTGCTGCCCGTGCTTGCTGTGCTGCCGGTGCTTGCTGCCCGTGCTTGCTGTGCTGCCTGTGCTTGCTGCCTGTGCTTGCTGTGCTGCCGGTGCTTGCTGTCTGTGCTTGCTGTGCTGCCTGTGCTTGCTGTGCTGCCTGTGCTGTGCTGCCTGTCCTTTCTGTGCTGCCTGTGCTTGCTGTGCTGCCTGGGCTGTGCTGCCTGTCCTTGCTGTGCTGCCTGTGCTTGCTGCCTGTGCTTGCTGTGCTGCCTGTGCTTGCTGCCTGTGCTTGCTGTGCTGCCTGTGCTGCCTGTGCTTGCTGCCTGTGCTTGCTGCCTGTGCTTGTTACCTGTGTTTGCTGTGCTGCACTTGCTGTGCTGCCTGTGCTTGCTGTTCTGCCTGTGCTTGCTGCCTGTGCTTGCTGTGCTGCCTGTGCTTGCTGCCTGTGCTTGCTGTGCTGCCTGTGCTTGCTGCCTGTGCTTGCTGTGCTGCCTGTGCTGCCTGTGCTTGCTGCCTGTGCTTGCTGCCTGTGCTTGTTACCTGTGTTTGCTGTGCTGCACTTGCTGTGCTGCCTGTGCTTGCTGTTCTGCCTGTGCTTGCTGCCTGTGCTTGCTGTGCTGCCTGTGCTTGCTGTGCTACCTGTGTTTGCTGTGCTGCCTGTGCTTGCTGTGCTGCCTATGCTTGCTGCCTGTGCTTGCTGTGCTGCCTGTGCTTGCTGCCTGTGCTTGCTGTGCTGCCTGTGCTTGCTGTGCTGCCTGTGCTGTGCTGCCTGTGCTTGCTGTGCTGCCTGTGCTTGCTGCCTGTGCTTGCTGTGCTGCCTGTGCTTATTGCCTGTGCTTGCTGTGCTGCCTGTGCTTGCTGCCTGTGCTTATTGCCTGTGCTTGCTGTGCTGCCTGTGCTTGCTGCCTCTGCTTGCTGTGCTGCCTGTGCTTGCTGTGCTGCCTGTGCTGTGCTGCCTGTGTTTGCTGTGCTGCCTGTGCTTGCTGTGCTGCCTGTGCTTGCTGCCTGTGCTTGCTGTGCTGCCTGTGCTTGCTGTGCTCCCTGTGCTGTGCTGCCTGTGCTTGCTGTGCTGCCTGTGCTGTGCTGCCTGTCCTTGCTGTGCTGCCTGTGCTTGCTGTGTTGCCTGTGCTTAATGTGCTGCCTGTGTTTGCTGTGCTGCCTGTGCTTGCTGCCTGTGCTTGCTGTGCTGCCTGTGCTTGCTGTGCTGCCTGTGCTTGCTGCCTGTGCTTGCTGTGCTGCCTGTGTTTGCTGTGCTGCCTGTGCTTGCTGCCTGTGCTTGCTGTGCTGCCTGTGCTTGCTGTGTTGCCTGTGCTTGCTGCCTGTGCTTGCTGTGCTGCCAGTGTTTGCTGTGTTGCCTGTGCTTGCTGCCTGTGCTTGCTGTGCTGCCTGTGCTTGCTGCCTGTGCTTGCTGTGCTGCCTGTGCTGTGCTGCCTGTGCTTGCTGTGCTGCCTGTGCTGTACTGCCTGTGCTTGATGTGCTGCCTGTGCTTGCTGTGCTGCCTGTGCTTGCTGTGCTGCCTGTGTTTACTGTGCTGCCTGTGCTTGCTGCCTGTGCTTGCTGTGCTGCCTGTGCTTGCTGTGTTGCCTGTGCTTGCTGCCTGTGCTTGCTGTGCTGCCTGTGCTTGCTGCCTGTGCTTGCTGTGCTGCGAGTGCTTGCTGCCTGTGCTTGCTGCCCGTGCTTGCTGTGCTGCCGGTGCTTGCTACCCGTGCTTGCTGTGCTGCCGGTGCTTGCTGTGCTGCCTGTGCTTGCTGCCTGTGCTGCCTGTGCTTGCTGCCTGTGCTTGCTGCCTGTGCTTGTTGCCTGTGTTTGCTGTGCTGCACTTGCTGTGCTTCCTGTGCTTGCTGTTCTGCCTGTGCTTGCTGCCTGTGCTTGCTGTGCTGCCTGTGCTTGCTGCCTGTGTTTGCTGTGCTGCCTGTGCTTGCTGCCTGTGCTTGCTGTGCTGCCTGTGCTTGCTGCCTGTGCTTGCTGCCCGTGCTTGCTGTGCTGCCGGTGCTTGCTGCCCGTGCTTGCTGTGCTGCCTGTGCTTGCTGCCTGTGCTTGCTGTGCTGCCTGTGCTTGCTGCCTGTGCTTGCTGTGCTGCCTGTGCTTGCTGTGCTGCCTGTGCTTGCTGTGCAGCCTGTGCTGTGCTGCCTGTCCTTGCTGTGCTGCCTGTGTTTGCTGTGCTCCCTGTGCTTGCTGCCTGTGCTTGCTGTGCTGCCTGTGCTTGCTGTGTTGCCTGTGCTTGCTGTGCTGCCTGTGCTGTGCTGCCTGTGCTTGCTGTGCTACCTGTGTTTGCTGTGCTGCCTGTGCTTGCTGCCTGTGCTTGCTGTGCTGCCTGTTAGCGATGCATTTGATTTCGCCCATAACACGCGGTAATTCGACAGTGGCACACGACAGTGCGTTGCTGTGTCACCTGTTTTTGGAGGCGCCGAGAGTCGCGGATCATATGTTTACCTCGGCGGCCGTTGCATTGACCTGCGTCTCAGTAAGAGTAAGCATTGTAAACAAATGCGAGTGTGAATCTGGCCGAAGATCGGAGCACGCTTTGCCTGTTGGAAAGAGGACGGAGCTTGACCCCTCTGCACTTCCCCCAGAATCGCTAAAACGAACACATCTCGCCGAGCTATTTTGCGGGTTTCTAACATGCCTGTGCTTGCTGCCTGTGCTTGCTGTGCTGCCTGTGCTTGCTGTGTTGCCTGTGCTTGCTGTGCTGCCTGTGCTGTGCTGCCTGTGCTTGCTGTGCTACCTGTGTTTGCTGTGCTGCCTGTGCTTGCTGCCTGTGCTTGCTGTGCTGCCTGTGCTTGCTGCCTGTGCTGCCTGTGCTTGCTGTGCTGCCTGTGTTTGCTGTGCTGCCTGTGCTTGCTGCCTGTGCTTGCTGTGCTGCCGTTGCTGCCTGTGCTTGCTGCCTGTGCTTGCTGTGCTGCCTGTGCTTGCTGCCTGTGCTGCCTGTGCTTGCTGTGCTGCCTGTGCTTGCTGTGTTGCCTGTGCTTGCTGCCCGTGCTTGCTGTGCTGCCTGTGCTTGCTGCCTGTGCTTGCTGTGCTGCCTGTGCTTATTGCCTGTGCTTGCTGTGCTGCCTGTGCTTGCTGCCTGTGCTTGCTGTGCTGCCTGTGCTGTGCTGCCTGTGCTTGCTGTGCTGCCTGTGCTTGCTGTGCTGCCTGTGTTTACTGTGCTGCCTGTGCTTGCTGTGCTGCACTTGCTGTGCTGCCTGTGCTTGCTGTTCTGCCTGTGCTTGCTGCCTGTGCTTGCTGTGCTGCCTGTGCCTGCTGCCTGTGTTTGCTGTGCTGCCTGTGCTTGCTGCCTGTTCTTGCTGTGCTGCCTGTGCTTGCTGCCTGTGATTGCTGCCCGTGCATGCTGTGCTGCCTGTGCTTGCTGCCTGTTCTTGCTGTGCTGCCTGTGCTTGCTGCCTGTGATTGCTGCCCGTGCTTGCTGTGCTGCCGGTGCTTGCTGCCCGTGCTTGCTGTGCTGCCTGTGCTTGCTGCCTGTGCTTGCTGTGCTGCCGGTGCTTGCTGTGCTGCCGGTGCTTGCTGTCTGTGCTTGCTGTGCTGCCTGTGCTTGCTGTGCTGCCTGTGCTGTGCTGCCTGTCCTTGCTGTGCTGCCTGTGCTTGCTGTGCTGCCTGTGCTGTGCTGCCTGTCCTTGCTGTGCTGCCTGTGCTTGCTGCCTGTGCTTGCTGCCTGTGCTTGTTGCCTGTGCTTGTTGCCTGTGCTTGTTGCCTGTGTTTGCTGTGCTGCCTGTGCTTGCTGTTCTGCCTGTGCTTGCTGCCTGTGCTTGCTGTGCTGCCTGTGCTTGCTGCCTGTGTTTGCTGTGCTGCCTGTGCTTGCTGCCTGTGCTTGCTGTGCTGCCTGTGCTTGCTGCCCGTGCTTGCTGTGCTGCCGGTGCTTGCTGCCCGTGCTTGCTGTGCTGCCTGTGCTTGCTGCCTGTGCTTGCTGCCTGTGCTTGCTGTGCTGCCTGTGCTTGCTGTGCTGCCTGTGCTGTGCTGCCTGTGCTTGCTGTGCTGCCGTGCTGTGCTGCCTGTGCTTGCTGTGCTGCCTGTGCTTGCTGTGCTGCCTGTGTTTGCTGTGCTGCCTGTGCTTGCTGCCTGTGCTTGCTGTGCTGCCTGTGCTTGCTGTGTTGCCTGTGCTTGCTGCCCGTGCTTGCTGTGCTGCCTGTGCTTGCTGCCTGTGCTTGCTGTGCTGCCTGTGCTTGCTGCCTGTGCTGCCTGTGCTGCCTGTGCTTGCTGTGCTGCCTGTGCTTGCTGTGTTGCCTGTGCTTGCTGCCCGTGCTTGCTGTGCTGCCTGTGCTTGCTGCCTGTGCTTGCTGTGCTGCCTGTGCTTATTGCCTGTGTTTGCTGTGCTGCCTGTGCTTGCTGCCTGTGCTTGCTGTGCTGCCTGTGCTGTGCTGCCTGTGCTTGCTGTGCTGTCGTGCTGTGCTGCCTGTGCTTGCTGTGCTGCCTGTGCTTGCTGTGCTGCCTGTGTTTGCTGTGCTGCCTGTGCTTGCTGTGCTGCACTTGCTGTGCTGCCTGTGCTTGCTGTTCTGCCTGTGCTTGCTGCCTGTGCTTGCTGTGCTGCCTGTGCCTGCTGCCTGTGTTTGCTGTGCTGCCTGTGCTTGCTGCCTGTTCTTGCTGTGCTGCCTGTGCTTGCTGCCTGTGATTGCTGCCCGTGCTTGCTGTGCTGCCGGTGCTTGCTGCCCGTGCTTGCTGTGCTGCCTGTGCTTGCTGCCTGTGCTTGCTGTGCTGCCGGTGCTTGCTGTGCTGCCGGTGCTTGCTGTCTGTGCTTGCTGTGCTGCCTGTGCTTGCTGTGCTGCCTGTGCTTGCTGTGCTGCCTGTGTTTGCTGTGCTGCCTGTGCTTGCTGTGCTGCACTTGCTGTGCTGCCTGTGCTTGCTGTTCTGCCTGTGCTTGCTGCCTGTGCTTGCTGTGCTGCCTGTGCTGTGCTGCCTGTGCTTGCTGTGCTGCCTGTGCTGTACTGCCTGTGCTTGATGTGCTGCCTGTGTTTGCTGTGCTGCCTGTGCTTGCTGCCTGTGCTTGCTGTGCTGCCTGTGCTTGCTGCCTGTGCTTGCTGTACTGCCTGTGCTTGCTGTGTTGCCTGTGCTTACTGCCTGTGCTTGCTGTGCTGCCTGTGCTTGATGCCTGTGCTTGCTGCCTGTGCTTGCTGTGCTGCCTGTGCTTGTTGCCTGTGCTTGCTGTGCTGCCTGTGCTTGCTGTGCTGCCTGTGTTTACTGTGCTGCCTGTGCTTGCTGCCTGTGCTTGCTGTGCTGCCTGTGCTTGCTGTGTTGCCTGTGCTTGCTGCCTGTGCTTGCTGCATGTGCTTGCTGTGCTGCCTGTGCTTGCTGCCTGTGCTTGCTGTGCTGCGAGGGCTTGCTGCCTGTGCTTGCTGCCCGTGCTTGCTGTGCTGCCGGTGCTTGCTACCCGTGCTTGCTGTGCTGCCGGTGCTTGCTGTGCTGCCGGTGCTTGCTGTGCTGCCTGTGCTTGCTGCCTGTGCTTGCTGTGCTGCCTGTGCTGCCTGTGCTTGCTGCCTGTGCTTGCTGCCTGTGCTTGTTACCTGTGTTTGCTGTGCTGCACTTGCTGTGCTGCCTGTGCTTGCTGTTCTGCCTGTGCTTGCTGCCTGTGCTTGCTGTGCTGCCTGTGCTTGCTGCCTGTGTTTGCTGTGCTGCCTGTGCTTGCTGCCTGTTCTTGCTGTGCTGCCTGTGCTTGCTGCCTGTGATTGCTGCCCGTGCTTGCTGTGCTGCCGGTGCTTGCTGCCCGTGCTTGCTGTGCTGCCTGTGCTTGCTGCCTGTGCTTGCTGTGCTGCCGGTGCTTGCTGTCTGTGCTTGCTGTGCTGCCTGTGCTTGCTGTGCTGCCTGTGCTGTGCTGCCTGTCCTTGCTGTGCTGCCTGTGCTTGCTGTGCTGCCTGTGCTGTGCTGCCTGTCCTTGCTGTGCTGCCTGTTCTTGCTGCCTGTGCTTGCTGCCTGTGCTTGTTGCCTGTGTTTGCTGTGCTGCACTTGCTGTGCTGCCTGTGCTTGCTGTTCTGCCTGTGCTTGCTGCCTGTGCTTGCTGTGCTGCCTGTGCTTGCTGCCTGTGTTTGCTGTGCTGCCTGTGCTTGCTGCCTGTGCTTGCTGTGCTGCCTGTGCTTGCTGCCTGTGCTTGCTGCCCGTGCTTGCTGTGCTGCCGGTGCTTGCTGCCCGTGCTTGCTGTGCTGCCTGTGCTTGCTGCCTGTGCTTGCTGTGCTGCCGGTGCTTGCTGTCTGTGCTTGCTGTGCTGCCTGTGCTTGCTGTGCTGCCTGTGCTGTGCTGCCTGTCCTTTCTGTGCTGCCTGTGCTTGCTGTGCTGCCTGGGCTGTGCTGCCTGTCCTTGCTGTGCTGCCTGTGCTTGCTGCCTGTGCTTGCTGTGCTGCCTGTGCTTGCTGCCTGTGCTTGCTGTGCTGCCTGTGCTGCCTGTGCTTGCTGCCTGTGCTTGCTGCCTGTGCTTGTTACCTGTGTTTGCTGTGCTGCACTTGCTGTGCTGCCTGTGCTTGCTGTTCTGCCTGTGCTTGCTGCCTGTGCTTGCTGTGCTGCCTGTGCTTGCTGCCTGTGCTTGCTGTGCTGCCTGTGCTTGCTGCCTGTGCTTGCTGTGCTGCCTGTGCTGCCTGTGCTTGCTGCCTGTGCTTGCTGCCTGTGCTTGTTACCTGTGTTTGCTGTGCTGCACTTGCTGTGCTGCCTGTGCTTGCTGTTCTGCCTGTGCTTGCTGCCTGTGCTTGCTGTGCTGCCTGTGCTTGCTGTGCTACCTGTGTTTGCTGTGCTGCCTGTGCTTGCTGTGCTGCCTATGCTTGCTGCCTGTGCTTGCTGTGCTGCCTGTGCTTGCTGCCTGTGCTTGCTGTGCTGCCTGTGCTTGCTGTGCTGCCTGTGCTGTGCTGCCTGTGCTTGCTGTGCTGCCTGTGCTTGCTGCCTGTGCTTGCTGTGCTGCCTGTGCTTATTGCCTGTGCTTGCTGTGCTGCCTGTGCTTGCTGCCTGTGCTTATTGCCTGTGCTTGCTGTGCTGCCTGTGCTTGCTGCCTCTGCTTGCTGTGCTGCCTGTGCTTGCTGTGCTGCCTGTGCTGTGCTGCCTGTGTTTGCTGTGCTGCCTGTGCTTGCTGTGCTGCCTGTGCTTGCTGCCTGTGCTTGCTGTGCTCCCTGTGCTGTGCTGCCTGTGCTTGCTGTGCTGCCTGTGCTGTGCTGCCTGTCCTTGCTGTGCTGCCTGTGCTTGCTGTGTTGCCTGTGCTTAATGTGCTGCCTGTGTTTGCTGTGCTGCCTGTGCTTGCTGCCTGTGCTTGCTGTGCTGCCTGTGCTTGCTGTGCTGCCTGTGCTTGCTGCCTGTGCTTGCTGTGCTGCCTGTGTTTGCTGTGCTGCCTGTGCTGTACTGCCTGTGCTTGATGTGCTGCCTGTGCTTGCTGTGCTGCCTGTGCTTGCTGTGCTGCCTGTGTTTACTGTGCTGCCTGTGCTTGCTGCCTGTGCTTGCTGTGCTGCCTGTGCTTGCTGTGTTGCCTGTGCTTGCTGCCTGTGCTTGCTGTGCTGCCTGTGCTTGCTGCCTGTGCTTGCTGTGCTGCGAGTGCTTGCTGCCTGTGCTTGCTGCCCGTGCTTGCTGTGCTGCCGGTGCTTGCTACCCGAGATTGCTGTGCTGCCGGTGCTTGCTGTGCTGCCTGTGCTTGCTGCCTGTGCTGCCTGTGCTTGCTGCCTGTGCTTGCTGCCTGTGCTTGTTGCCTGTGTTTGCTGTGCTGCACTTGCTGTGCTTCCTGTGCTTGCTGTTCTGCCTGTGCTTGCTGCCTGTGCTTGCTGTGCTGCCTGTGCTTGCTGCCTGTGTTTGCTGTGCTGCCTGTGCTTGCTGCCTGTGCTTGCTGTGCTGCCTGTGCTTGCTGCCTGTGCTTGCTGCCCGTGCTTGCTGTGCTGCCGGTGCTTGCTGCCCGTGCTTGCTGTGCTGCCTGTGCTTGCTGCCTGTGCTTGCTGTGCTGCCTGTGCTTGCTGCCTGTGCTTGCTGTGCTGCCTGTGCTTGCTGTGCTGCCTGTGCTTGCTGTGCAGCCTGTGCTGTGCTGCCTGTCCTTGCTGTGCTGCCTGTGTTTGCTGTGCTCCCTGTGCTTGCTGCCTGTGCTTGCTGTGCTGCCTGTGCTTGCTGTGTTGCCTGTGCTTGCTGTGCTGCCTGTGCTGTGCTGCCTGTGCTTGCTGTGCTACCTGTGTTTGCTGTGCTGCCTGTGCTTGCTGTGCTGCCTGTGCTTGCTGCCTGTGCTTGCTGTGCTGCCTGTTAGCGATGCATTTGAATTCGCCCATAACACGCGGTAATTCGACAGTGGCACACGACAGTGCGTTGCTGTGTCACCTGTTTTTGGAGGCGCCGAGAGTCGCGGATCATATGTTTACCTCGGCGGCCGTTGCATTGACCTGCGTCTCAGTAAGAGTAAGCATTGTAAACAAATGCGAGTGTGAATCTGGCCGAAGAGCGGAGCAGGCTTTGCCTGTTGGAAAGAGGACGGAGCTTGACCCCTCTGCACTTCCCCCAGAATCGCTAAAACGAACACATCTCGCCGAGCTATTTTGCGGGTTTCTAACATGCCTGTGCTTGCTGCCTGTGCTTGCTGTGCTGCCTGTGCTTGCTGTGTTGCCTGTGCTTGCTGTGCTGCCTGTGCTGTGCTGCCTGTGCTTGCTGTGCTACCTGTGTTTGCTGTGCTGCCTGTGCTTGCTGTGCTGCCTGTGCTTGCTGCCTGTGCTTGCTGTGCTGCCTGTTAGCGATGCATTTGATTTCGCCCATAACACGCGGTAATTCGACAGTGGCACACGACAGTGCGTTGCTGTGTCACCTGTTTTTGGAGGCGCCGAGAGTCGCGGATCATATGTTTACCTCGGCGGCCGTTGCATTGACCTGCGTCTCAGTAAGAGTAAGCATTGTAAACAAATGCGAGTGTGAATCTGGCCGAAGAGCGGAGCAGGCTTTGCCTGTTGGAAAGAGGACGGAGCTTGACCCCTCTGCACTTCCCCCAGAATCGCTAAAACGAACACATCTCGCCGAGCTATTTTGCGGGTTTCTAACATGCCTGTGCTTGCTGCCTGTGCTTGCTGTGCTGCCTGTGCTTGCTGCCTGTGCTTGCTGTGCTGCCTGTGCTTGCTGCCTGTGCTTGCTGTGCTGCCTGTGCTGTGCTGCCTGTGCTTGCTGTGCTACCTGTGTTTGCTGTGCTGCCTGTGCTTGCTGTGCTGCCTGTGCTTGCTGCCTGTGCTTGCTGTGCTGCCTGTGCTTATTGCCTGTGCTTGCTGTGCTGCCTGTGCTTGCTGCCTGTGCTTATTGCCTGTGCTTGCTGTGCTGCCTGTGCTTGCTGTGCTGCCTGTGCTGTGCTGCCTGTGTTTGCTGTGCTGCCTGTGCTTGCTGTGCTGCCTGTGCTTGCTGCCTGTGCTTGCTGTGCTCCATGTGCTGTGAAGCCTGTGCTTGATGTGCTGCCTGTGTTTGCTGTGCTGCCTGTGCTTGCTGTGCTGCCTGTGTTTGCTGTGCTGCCTGTGCTTGCTGCCTGTGCTTGCTGTGCTGCCTGTGCTTGCTGCCTGTGCTTGCTGCCTGTGCTTGCTGTGCTGCCAGTGCTTGCTGCCTGTGCTTGCTGTGCTGCCTGTGCTGTGCTGCCTGTGCTTGCTGTGCTGCCTGTGCTTGCTGCCTGTGCTTGCTGTGCTGCCTGTGCTTGCTGTGTTGCCTGTGCTTGCTGCCTGTGCTTGCTGTGCTGCCAGTGCTTGCTGTGTTGCCTGTGCTTGCTGCCTGTGCTTGCTGTGCTGCCTGTGCTTGCTGCCTGTTCTTGCTGTGCTGCCTGTGCTGTGCTGCCTGTGCTTGCTGTGCTGCCTGTGCTGTACTGCCTGTGCTTGATGTGCTGCCTGTGTTTGCTGTGCTGCCTGTGCTTGCTGCCTGTGCTTGCTGTGCTGCCTGTGCTTGCTGCCTGTGCTTGCTGTACTGCCTGTGCTTGCTGTGTTGCCTGTGCTTGCTGCCTGTGCTTGCTGTGCTGCCTGTGGTTGCTGCCTGTGCTTGCTGCCTGTGCTTGCTGTGCTGCCTGTGCTTGCAGCCTGTGCTTGCTGTGCTGCCTGTGTTTGCTGTGCTGCCTGTGCTTGCTGCCTGTGCTTGCTGTGCTGCGAGTGCTTGCTGCCTGTGCTTGCTGCCCGTGCTTGCTGTGCTGCCGGTGCTTGCTACCCGTGCTTGCTGTGCTGCCGGTGCTTGCTGTGCTGCCTGTGCTTGCTGCCTGTGCTTGCTGTGCTGCCTGTGCTGCCTGTGCTTGCTGCCTGTGCTTGCTGCCTGTGCTTGTTGCCTGTGTTTGCTGTGCTGCACTTGCTGTGCTGCCTGTGCTTGCTGTTCTGCCTGTGCTTGCTGCCTGTGCTTGCTGTGCTGCCTGTGCTTGCTGCTTGTGTTTGCTGTGCTGCCTGTGCTTGCTGCCTGTGCTTGCTGTGCTGCCTGTGCTTGCTGCCTGTGCTTGCTGTGCTGCCGGTGCTTGCTGCCCGTGCTTGCTGTGCTGCCTGTGCTTGCTGCCTGTGCTTGCTGTGCTGCCTGTGCTTGCTGCCTGTGCTTGCTGTGCTGCCTGTGCTTGCTGTACTGCCTGTGCTTGCTGTGTTGCCTGTGCTTGCTGCCTGTGCTTGCTGTGCTGCCTGTGCTTGCTGCCTGTGCTTGCTGTGCTGCCTGTGCTTGTTGCCTGTGCTTGCTGTGCTGCCTGTGTTTGCTGTGCTGCCTGTGCTTGCTGCCTGTGCTTGCTGTGCTGCCTGTGCTTGCTGCCTGTGCTTGCTGCCCGTGCTTGCTGTGCTGCCGATGCTTGCTGCCCGTGCTTGCTGTGCTGCCGGTGCTTGCTGTGCTGCCTGTGCTGCCGGTGCTTGCTGTGCTGCCTGTGCTTGCTGTGCTGCCTGTGCTTGCTGTGCTGCCTGTGCTGTGCTGCCTGTCCTTGCTGTGCTGCCTGTGTTTGCTGTGCTGCCTGTGCTTGCTGCCTGTGCTTGCTGTGCTGCCTGTGCTTGCTGCCTGTGCTTGCTGTGCTGCCTGTGCTTGCTGTGCTCCCTGTGCTGTGCTGCCTGTCCTTGCTGTGCTGCCTGTGTTTGCTGTGCTGCCTGTGCTTGCTGCCTGTGCTTGCTGCGCTGCCTGTGCTTGCTGCCTGTGTTTGCTGTGCTGCCTGTGCTTGCTGTCCTGCCTGTGCTTGCTGCCTGTGCTTGCTGTGCTGCCTGTGCTTGCTGTGTTGCCTGTGCTTGCTGTGCTGCCTGTGCTGTGCTGCCTGTGCTTGCTATGCTACCTGTGTTTGCTGTGCTGCCTGTGCTTGCTGTGCTGCCTGTGCTTGCTGCCTGTGCTTGCTGTGCTGCCTGTTAGCGATGCATTTGATTTCACCCATAACACGCGGTAATTCGACAGTGGCACACGACAGTGCGTTGCTGTGTCACCTGTTTTTGGAGGCGCCGAGAGTTGCGGATCATATGTTTACCTCGGCGGCCGTTGCATTGACCTGCGTCTCAGTAAGAGTAAGCATTGTAAACAAATGCGAGTGTGAATCTGGCCGAAGATCGGAGCAGGCTTTGCCTGTTGGAAAGAGGACGGAGCTTGACCCCTCTGCACTTCCCCCAGAATCGCTAAAACGAACACATCTCGCCGAGCTATTTTGCGGGTTTCTAACATGCTTGTGCTTGCTGCCTGTGCTTGCTGTGCTGCCTGTGCTTGCTGCCTGTGCTTGCTGTGCTGCCTGTGCTTGCTGCCTGTGCTTGCTGCCTGTGCTTGCTGCCTGTGCTTGCTGTGCTGCCTGCGCTTGCTGTGTTGCCTGTGCTTGCTGTGCTGCCTGTGCTTGCTGCCTGTGCTTGCTGTGCTGCCTGTGCTGTGCTGCCTGTGCTTGCTGTGTTGCCTGTGCTTGCTGCCTGTGCTTGCTGTGCTGCCTGTGCTTGCTGCCTGTGCTTGCTGTGCTGCCTGTGCTGTGCTGCCTGTGCTTGCTGCCTGTGCTTGCTGCCTGTGCTTGCTGTGTTGCCTGTGCTTGCTGCCTGTGCTTGCTGCCTGTGCTTGCTGTGCTGCCTGTGCTTGCTGCCTGTGCTTGCTGTCGGTGCTTGCTGTGCTGCCTGTGCTTGTTGCCTGTGCTTGCTGTGCTGCCTGTGCTTGCTGTGCTACCTGTGCTGTGCTGCCTGTGCTTGATGTGCTGCCTGTGTGTGCTGTGCTGCCTGTGCTTGCTGTCGGTGCTTGCTGTGCTGCCTGTGCTTGCTGCCTGTGCTTGCTGTGCTGCCTGTGCTTGCTGTGCTACCTGTGCTGTGCTGCCTGTGCTTGATGTGCTGCCTGTGTTTGCTGTGCTGCCTGTGCTTGCTGCCTGTGCTTGCTGTGCTGCCTGTGCTACCTGTGCTTGCTGCCTGTGCTTGCTGTGCTGCCTGTGCTTGCTGTGCTCCCTGTGCTGTGCTGCCTGTGCTTGATGTGCTGCCTGTGTTTGCTGTGCTGCCTGTGCTTGCTGCCTGTGCTGCCTGTGCTTGCTGTGCTGCCTGTGCTGTGCTGCCTGTGCTTGATGTGCTGCCTGTGCTTGATGTGCTGCCTGTGTTTGCTGTGCTGCCTGTGCTTGCTGCCTGTGCTTGCTGTGCTGCCTGTGCTGCCTGTGCTTGCTGCCTGTGCTTGCTATGCTGCCTGTGCTGTGCTGCCTGTGCTTGCTGTGCTCCCTGTGCTGTGCTGCCTGTGCTGTGCTGGCTGTGCTTGACGTGCTGCCTGTGTTTGCTGTGCTGCCTGTGCTTGCTGTGCTGCCTGTGTTTGCTGTGCTGCCTGTGCTTGCTGCCTGTGCTTGCTGTACTGTCTGTGCTTGCTGTGCTGCCTGTGCTTGATGTGCTGCCTGTGTTTGCTGTGCTGCCTGTGCTTGCTGCCTGTGCTTGCTGTGCTGCCTGTGCTTGTTGCCTGCGCTTGCTGTGCTGCCTGTGCTTGCTGTGCAGCCTGTGTTTACTGTGCTGCCTGTGCTTGCTGCCTGTGCTTGCTGTGCTGCCTGTGCTTGCTGTGTTGCCTGTGCTTGCTGTGCTGCCTGTGCTTGCTGCCTGTGCTTGCTGTGCTGCGAGTGCTTGCTGCCTGTGCTTGCTGCCCGTGCTTGCTGTGCTGCCGGTGCTTGCTGCCCGTGCTTGCTGTGCTGCCTGTGCTTGCTGCCTGTGCTTGCTGTGCTGCCGGTGCTTGCTGTCTGTGCTTGCTGTGCTGCCTGTGCTTGCTGTGCTGCCTGTGCTGTGCTGCCTGTCCTTTCTGTGCTGCCTGTGCTTGCTGTGCTGCCTGGGCTGTGCTGCCTGTCCTTGCTGTGCTGCCTGTGCTTGCTGCCTGTGCTTGCTGTGCTGCCTGTGCTTGCTGCCTGTGCTTGCTGTGCTGCCTGTGCTTGCTGTGCTCCCTGTGCTGTGCTGCCTGTGCTTGCTGTTCTGCCTGTGCTTGCTGCCTGTGCTTGCTGTGCTGCCTGTGCTTGCTGCCTGTGCTTGCTGTGCTGCCTGTGCTTGCTGCCTGTGCTTGCTGTGCTGCCTGTGCTGCCTGTGCTTGCTGCCTGTGCTTGCTGCCTGTGCTTGTTACCTGTGTTTGCTGTGCTGCACTTGCTGTGCTGCCTGTGCTTGCTGTTCTGCCTGTGCTTGCTGCCTGTGCTTGCTGTGCTGCCTGTGCTTGCTGTGCTACCTGTGTTTGCTGTGCTGCCTGTGCTTGCTGTGCTGCCTATGCTTGCTGCCTGTGCTTGCTGTGCTGCCTGTGCTTGCTGCCTGTGCTTGCTGTGCTGCCTGTGCTTGCTGTGCTGCCTGTGCTGTGCTGCCTGTGCTTGCTGTGCTGCCTGTGCTTGCTGCCTGTGCTTGCTGTGCTGCCTGTGCTTATTGCCTGTGCTTGCTGTGCTGCCTGTGCTTGCTGCCTGTGCTTATTGCCTGTGCTTGCTGTGCTGCCTGTGCTTGCTGCCTCTGCTTGCTGTGCTGCCTGTGCTTGCTGTGCTGCCTGTGCTGTGCTGCCTGTGTTTGCTGTGCTGCCTGTGCTTGCTGTGCTGCCTGTGCTTGCTGCCTGTGCTTGCTGTGCTCCCTGTGCTGTGCTGCCTGTGCTTGCTGTGCTGCCTGTGCTGTGCTGCCTGTCCTTGCTGTGCTGCCTGTGCTTGCTGTGTTGCCTGTGCTTAATGTGCTGCCTGTGTTTGCTGTGCTGCCTGTGCTTGCTGCCTGTGCTTGCTGTGCTGCCTGTGCTTGCTGTGCTGCCTGTGCTTGCTGCCTGTGCTTGCTGTGCTGCCTGTGTTTGCTGTGCTGCCTGTGCTGTACTGCCTGTGCTTGATGTGCTGCCTGTGCTTGCTGTGCTGCCTGTGCTTGCTGTGCTGCCTGTGTTTACTGTGCTGCCTGTGCTTGCTGCCTGTGCTTGCTGTGCTGCCTGTGCTTGCTGTGTTGCCTGTGCTTGCTGCCTGTGCTTGCTGTGCTGCCTGTGCTTGCTGCCTGTGCTTGCTGTGCTGCGAGTGCTTGCTGCCTGTGCTTGCTGCCCGTGCTTGCTGTGCTGCCGGTGCTTGCTACCCGAGATTGCTGTGCTGCCGGTGCTTGCTGTGCTGCCTGTGCTTGCTGCCTGTGCTGCCTGTGCTTGCTGCCTGTGCTTGCTGCCTGTGCTTGTTGCCTGTGTTTGCTGTGCTGCACTTGCTGTGCTTCCTGTGCTTGCTGTTCTGCCTGTGCTTGCTGCCTGTGCTTGCTGTGCTGCCTGTGCTTGCTGCCTGTGTTTGCTGTGCTGCCTGTGCTTGCTGCCTGTGCTTGCTGTGCTGCCTGTGCTTGCTGCCTGTGCTTGCTGCCCGTGCTTGCTGTGCTGCCGGTGCTTGCTGCCCGTGCTTGCTGTGCTGCCTGTGCTTGCTGCCTGTGCTTGCTGTGCTGCCTGTGCTTGCTGCCTGTGCTTGCTGTGCTGCCTGTGCTTGCTGTGCTGCCTGTGCTTGCTGTGCAGCCTGTGCTGTGCTGCCTGTCCTTGCTGTGCTGCCTGTGTTTGCTGTGCTCCCTGTGCTTGCTGCCTGTGCTTGCTGTGCTGCCTGTGCTTGCTGTGTTGCCTGTGCTTGCTGTGCTGCCTGTGCTGTGCTGCCTGTGCTTGCTGTGCTACCTGTGTTTGCTGTGCTGCCTGTGCTTGCTGCCTGTGCTTGCTGTGCTGCCTGTTAGCGATGCATTTGATTTCGCCCATAACACGCGGTAATTCGACAGTGGCACACGACAGTGCGTTGCTGTGTCACCTGTTTTTGGAGGCGCCGAGAGTCGCGGATCATATGTTTACCTCGGCGGCCGTTGCATTGACCTGCGTCTCAGTAAGAGTAAGCATTGTAAACAAATGCGAGTGTGAATCTGGCCGAAGATCGGAGCACGCTTTGCCTGTTGGAAAGAGGACGGAGCTTGACCCCTCTGCACTTCCCCCAGAATCGCTAAAACGAACACATCTCGCCGAGCTATTTTGCGGGTTTCTAACATGCCTGTGCTTGCTGCCTGTGCTTGCTGTGCTGCCTGTGCTTGCTGTGTTGCCTGTGCTTGCTGTGCTGCCTGTGCTGTGCTGCCTGTGCTTGCTGTGCTACCTGTGTTTGCTGTGCTGCCTGTGCTTGCTGTGCTGCCTGTGCTTGCTGCCTGTGCTTGCTGTGCTGCCTGTTAGCGATGCATTTGAATTCGCCCATAACACGCGGTAATTCGACAGTGGCACACGACAGTGCGTTGCTGTGTCACCTGTTTTTGGAGGCGCCGAGAGTCGCGGATCATATGTTTACCTCGGCGGCCGTTGCATTGACCTGCGTCTCAGTAAGAGTAAGCATTGTAAACAAATGCGAGTGTGAATCTGGCCGAAGAGCGGAGCAGGCTTTGCCTGTTGGAAAGAGGACGGAGCTTGACCCCTCTGCACTTCCCCCAGAATCGCTAAAACGAACACATCTCGCCGAGCTATTTTGCGGGTTTCTAACATGCCTGTGCTTGCTGCCTGTGCTTGCTGTGCTGCCTGTGCTTGCTGTGTTGCCTGTGCTTGCTGTGCTGCCTGTGCTGTGCTGCCTGTGCTTGCTGTGCTACCTGTGTTTGCTGTGCTGCCTGTGCTTGCTGTGCTGCCTGTGCTTGCTGCCTGTGCTTGCTGTGCTGCCTGTTAGCGATGCATTTGATTTCGCCCATAACACGCGGTAATTCGACAGTGGCACACGACAGTGCGTTGCTGTGTCACCTGTTTTTGGAGGCGCCGAGAGTCGCGGATCATATGTTTACCTCGGCGGCCGTTGCATTGACCTGCGTCTCAGTAAGAGTAAGCATTGTAAACAAATGCGAGTGTGAATCTGGCCGAAGAGCGGAGCAGGCTTTGCCTGTTGGAAAGAGGACGGAGCTTGACCCCTCTGCACTTCCCCCAGAATCGCTAAAACGAACACATCTCGCCGAGCTATTTTGCGGGTTTCTAACATGCCTGTGCTTGCTGCCTGTGCTTGCTGTGCTGCCTGTGCTTGCTGCCTGTGCTTGCTGTGCTGCCTGTGCTTGCTGCCTGTGCTTGCTGTGCTGCCTGTGCTGTGCTGCCTGTGCTTGCTGTGCTACCTGTGTTTGCTGTGCTGCCTGTGCTTGCTGTGCTGCCTGTGCTTGCTGCCTGTGCTTGCTGTGCTGCCTGTGCTTATTGCCTGTGCTTGCTGTGCTGCCTGTGCTTGCTGCCTGTGCTTATTGCCTGTGCTTGCTGTGCTGCCTGTGCTTGCTGTGCTGCCTGTGCTGTGCTGCCTGTGTTTGCTGTGCTGCCTGTGCTTGCTGTGCTGCCTGTGCTTGCTGCCTGTGCTTGCTGTGCTCCATGTGCTGTGAAGCCTGTGCTTGATGTGCTGCCTGTGTTTGCTGTGCTGCCTGTGCTTGCTGTGCTGCCTGTGTTTGCTGTGCTGCCTGTGCTTGCTGCCTGTGCTTGCTGTGCTGCCTGTGCTTGCTGCCTGTGCTTGCTGCCTGTGCTTGCTGTGCTGCCAGTGCTTGCTGCCTGTGCTTGCTGTGCTGCCTGTGCTGTGCTGCCTGTGCTTGCTGTGCTGCCTGTGCTTGCTGCCTGTGCTTGCTGTGCTGCCTGTGCTTGCTGTGTTGCCTGTGCTTGCTGCCTGTGCTTGCTGTGCTGCCAGTGCTTGCTGTGTTGCCTGTGCTTGCTGCCTGTGCTTGCTGTGCTGCCTGTGCTTGCTGCCTGTTCTTGCTGTGCTGCCTGTGCTGTGCTGCCTGTGCTTGCTGTGCTGCCTGTGCTGTACTGCCTGTGCTTGATGTGCTGCCTGTGTTTGCTGTGCTGCCTGTGCTTGCTGCCTGTGCTTGCTGTGCTGCCTGTGCTTGCTGCCTGTGCTTGCTGTACTGCCTGTGCTTGCTGTGTTGCCTGTGCTTGCTGCCTGTGCTTGCTGTGCTGCCTGTGGTTGCTGCCTGTGCTTGCTGCCTGTGCTTGCTGTGCTGCCTGTGCTTGCAGCCTGTGCTTGCTGTGCTGCCTGTGTTTGCTGTGCTGCCTGTGCTTGCTGCCTGTGCTTGCTGTGCTGCGAGTGCTTGCTGCCTGTGCTTGCTGCCCGTGCTTGCTGTGCTGCCGGTGCTTGCTACCCGTGCTTGCTGTGCTGCCGGTGCTTGCTGTGCTGCCTGTGCTTGCTGCCTGTGCTTGCTGTGCTGCCTGTGCTGCCTGTGCTTGCTGCCTGTGCTTGCTGTGCTGCCTGTGGTTGCTGCCTGTGCTTGCTGCCTGTGCTTGCTGTGCTGCCTGTGCTTGCAGCCTGTGCTTGCTGTGCTGCCTGTGTTTGCTGTGCTGCCTGTGCTTGCTGCCTGTGCTTGCTGTGCTGCGAGTGCTTGCTGCCTGTGCTTGCTGCCCGTGCTTGCTGTGCTGCCGGTGCTTGCTACCCGTGCTTGCTGTGCTGCCGGTGCTTGCTGTGCTGCCTGTGCTTGCTGCCTGTGCTTGCTGTGCTGCCTGTGCTGCCTGTGCTTGCTGCCTGTGCTTGCTGCCTGTGCTTGTTGCCTGTGTTTGCTGTGCTGCACTTGCTGTGCTGCCTGTGCTTGCTGTTCTGCCTGTGCTTGCTGCCTGTGCTTGCTGTGCTGCCTGTGCTTGCTGCTTGTGTTTGCTGTGCTGCCTGTGCTTGCTGCCTGTGCTTGCTGTGCTGCCTGTGCTTGCTGCCTGTGCTTGCTGTGCTGCCGGTGCTTGCTGCCCGTGCTTGCTGTGCTGCCTGTGCTTGCTGCCTGTGCTTGCTGTGCTGCCTGTGCTTGCTGCCTGTGCTTGCTGTGCTGCCTGTGCTTGCTGTACTGCCTGTGCTTGCTGTGTTGCCTGTGCTTGCTGCCTGTGCTTGCTGTGCTGCCTGTGCTTGCTGCCTGTGCTTGCTGTGCTGCCTGTGCTTGTTGCCTGTGCTTGCTGTGCTGCCTGTGTTTGCTGTGCTGCCTGTGCTTGCTGCCTGTGCTTGCTGTGCTGCCTGTGCTTGCTGCCTGTGCTTGCTGCCCGTGCTTGCTGTGCTGCCGATGCTTGCTGCCCGTGCTTGCTGTGCTGCCGGTGCTTGCTGTGCTGCCTGTGCTGCCGGTGCTTGCTGTGCTGCCTGTGCTTGCTGTGCTGCCTGTGCTTGCTGTGCTGCCTGTGCTGTGCTGCCTGTCCTTGCTGTGCTGCCTGTGTTTGCTGTGCTGCCTGTGCTTGCTGCCTGTGCTTGCTGTGCTGCCTGTGCTTGCTGCCTGTGCTTGCTGTGCTGCCTGTGCTTGCTGTGCTCCCTGTGCTGTGCTGCCTGTCCTTGCTGTGCTGCCTGTGTTTGCTGTGCTGCCTGTGCTTGCTGCCTGTGCTTGCTGCGCTGCCTGTGCTTGCTGCCTGTGTTTGCTGTGCTGCCTGTGCTTGCTGTCCTGCCTGTGCTTGCTGCCTGTGCTTGCTGTGCTGCCAGTGCTTGCTGTGTTGCCTGTGCTTGCTGCCTGTGCTTGCTGTGCTGCCTGTGCTTGCTGCCTGTTCTTGCTGTGCTGCCTGTGCTGTGCTGCCTGTGCTTGCTGTGCTGCCTGTGCTGTACTGCCTGTGCTTGATGTGCTGCCTGTGTTTGCTGTGCTGCCTGTGCTTGCTGCCTGTGCTTGCTGTGCTGCCTGTGCTTGCTGCCTGTGCTTGCTGTACTGCCTGTGCTTGCTGTGTTGCCTGTGCTTGCTGCCTGTGCTTGCTGTGCTGCCTGTGGTTGCTGCCTGTGCTTGCTGCCTGTGCTTGCTGTGCTGCCTGTGCTTGCAGCCTGTGCTTGCTGTGCTGCCTGTGTTTGCTGTGCTGCCTGTGCTTGCTGCCTGTGCTTGCTGTGCTGCGAGTGCTTGCTGCCTGTGCTTGCTGCCCGTGCTTGCTGTGCTGCCGGTGCTTGCTACCCGTGCTTGCTGTGCTGCCGGTGCTTGCTGTGCTGCCTGTGCTTGCTGCCTGTGCTTGCTGTGCTGCCTGTGCTGCCTGTGCTTGCTGCCTGTGCTTGCTGCCTGTGCTTGTTGCCTGTGTTTGCTGTGCTGCACTTGCTGTGCTGCCTGTGCTTGCTGTTCTGCCTGTGCTTGCTGCCTGTGCTTGCTGTGCTGCCTGTGCTTGCTGCTTGTGTTTGCTGTGCTGCCTGTGCTTGCTGCCTGTGCTTGCTGTGCTGCCTGTGCTTGCTGCCTGTGCTTGCTGTGCTGCCGGTGCTTGCTGCCCGTGCTTGCTGTGCTGCCTGTGCTTGCTGCCTGTGCTTGCTGTGCTGCCTGTGCTTGCTGCCTGTGCTTGCTGTGCTGCCTGTGCTTGCTGTACTGCCTGTGCTTGCTGTGTTGCCTGTGCTTGCTGCCTGTGCTTGCTGTGCTGCCTGTGCTTGCTGCCTGTGCTTGCTGTGCTGCCTGTGCTTGTTGCCTGTGCTTGCTGTGCTGCCTGTGTTTGCTGTGCTGCCTGTGCTTGCTGCCTGTGCTTGCTGTGCTGCCTGTGCTTGCTGCCTGTGCTTGCTGCCCGTGCTTGCTGTGCTGCCGATGCTTGCTGCCCGTGCTTGCTGTGCTGCCGGTGCTTGCTGTGCTGCCTGTGCTGCCGGTGCTTGCTGTGCTGCCTGTGCTTGCTGTGCTGCCTGTGCTTGCTGTGCTGCCTGTGCTGTGCTGCCTGTCCTTGCTGTGCTGCCTGTGTTTGCTGTGCTGCCTGTGCTTGCTGCCTGTGCTTGCTGTGCTGCCTGTGCTTGCTGCCTGTGCTTGCTGTGCTGCCTGTGCTTGCTGTGCTCCCTGTGCTGTGCTGCCTGTCCTTGCTGTGCTGCCTGTGTTTGCTGTGCTGCCTGTGCTTGCTGCCTGTGCTTGCTGCGCTGCCTGTGCTTGCTGCCTGTGTTTGCTGTGCTGCCTGTGCTTGCTGTCCTGCCTGTGCTTGCTGCCTGTGCTTGCTGTGCTGCCTGTGCTTGCTGTGTTGCCTGTGCTTGCTGTGCTGCCTGTGCTGTGCTGCCTGTGCTTGCTATGCTACCTGTGTTTGCTGTGCTGCCTGTGCTTGCTGTGCTGCCTGTGCTTGCTGCCTGTGCTTGCTGTGCTGCCTGTTAGCGATGCATTTGATTTCACCCATAACACGCGGTAATTCGACAGTGGCACACGACAGTGCGTTGCTGTGTCACCTGTTTTTGGAGGCGCCGAGAGTTGCGGATCATATGTTTACCTCGGCGGCCGTTGCATTGACCTGCGTCTCAGTAAGAGTAAGCATTGTAAACAAATGCGAGTGTGAATCTGGCCGAAGATCGGAGCAGGCTTTGCCTGTTGGAAAGAGGACGGAGCTTGACCCCTCTGCACTTCCCCCAGAATCGCTAAAACGAACACATCTCGCCGAGCTATTTTGCGGGTTTCTAACATGCTTGTGCTTGCTGCCTGTGCTTGCTGTGCTGCCTGTGCTTGCTGCCTGTGCTTGCTGTGCTGCCTGTGCTTGCTGCCTGTGCTTGCTGCCTGTGCTTGCTGCCTGTGCTTGCTGTGCTGCCTGCGCTTGCTGTGTTGCCTGTGCTTGCTGTGCTGCCTGTGCTTGCTGCCTGTGCTTGCTGTGCTGCCTGTGCTGTGCTGCCTGTGCTTGCTGTGTTGCCTGTGCTTGCTGCCTGTGCTTGCTGTGCTGCCTGTGCTTGCTGCCTGTGCTTGCTGTGCTGCCTGTGCTGTGCTGCCTGTGCTTGCTGCCTGTGCTTGCTGCCTGTGCTTGCTGTGTTGCCTGTGCTTGCTGCCTGTGCTTGCTGCCTGTGCTTGCTGTGCTGCCTGTGCTTGCTGCCTGTGCTTGCTGTCGGTGCTTGCTGTGCTGCCTGTGCTTGTTGCCTGTGCTTGCTGTGCTGCCTGTGCTTGCTGTGCTACCTGTGCTGTGCTGCCTGTGCTTGATGTGCTGCCTGTGTGTGCTGTGCTGCCTGTGCTTGCTGTCGGTGCTTGCTGTGCTGCCTGTGCTTGCTGCCTGTGCTTGCTGTGCTGCCTGTGCTTGCTGTGCTACCTGTGCTGTGCTGCCTGTGCTTGATGTGCTGCCTGTGTTTGCTGTGCTGCCTGTGCTTGCTGCCTGTGCTTGCTGTGCTGCCTGTGCTGCCTGTGCTTGCTGCCTGTGCTTGCTGTGCTGCCTGTGCTTGCTGTGCTCCCTGTGCTGTGCTGCCTGTGCTTGATGTGCTGCCTGTGTTTGCTGTGCTGCCTGTGCTTGCTGCCTGTGCTGCCTGTGCTTGCTGTGCTGCCTGTGCTGTGCTGCCTGTGCTTGATGTGCTGCCTGTGCTTGATGTGCTGCCTGTGTTTGCTGTGCTGCCTGTGCTTGCTGCCTGTGCTTGCTGTGCTGCCTGTGCTGCCTGTGCTTGCTGCCTGTGCTTGCTATGCTGCCTGTGCTGTGCTGCCTGTGCTTGCTGTGCTCCCTGTGCTGTGCTGCCTGTGCTGTGCTGGCTGTGCTTGACGTGCTGCCTGTGTTTGCTGTGCTGCCTGTGCTTGCTGTGCTGCCTGTGTTTGCTGTGCTGCCTGTGCTTGCTGCCTGTGCTTGCTGTACTGTCTGTGCTTGCTGTGCTGCCTGTGCTTGATGTGCTGCCTGTGTTTGCTGTGCTGCCTGTGCTTGCTGCCTGTGCTTGCTGTGCTGCCTGTGCTTGTTGCCTGCGCTTGCTGTGCTGCCTGTGCTTGCTGTGCAGCCTGTGTTTACTGTGCTGCCTGTGCTTGCTGCCTGTGCTTGCTGTGCTGCCTGTGCTTGCTGTGTTGCCTGTGCTTGCTGTGCTGCCTGTGCTTGCTGCCTGTGCTTGCTGTGCTGCGAGTGCTTGCTGCCTGTGCTTGCTGCCCGTGCTTGCTGTGCTGCCGGTGCTTGCTACCCGTGCTTGCTGTGCTGCCGGTGCTTGCTGTGCTGCCTGTGCTTGCTGCCTGTGCTTGCTGTGCTGCCTGTGCTGCCTGTGCTTGCTGCCTGTGCTTGTTGCCTGTGTTTGCTGTGCTGCACTTGCTGTGCTGCCTTTGCTTGCTGTTCTGCCTGTGCTTGCTGCCTGTGCTTGCTGTGCTGCCTGTGCTTGCTGCTTGTGTTTGCTGTGCTGCCTGTGCTTGCTGCCTGTGCTTGCTGCCTGTGCTTGCTGTGCTGCCGGTGCTTGCTGCCCGTGCTTGCTGTGCTGCCTGTGCTTGCTGCCTGTGCTTGCTGTGCTGCCTGTGCTTGCTGTGCTGCCTGTGCTTGCTGTACTGCCTGTGCTTGCTGTGTTGCCTGTGCTTGCTGCCTGTGCTTGCTGTGCTGCCTGTGCTTGCTGCCTGTGCTTGCTGTGCTGCCTGTGCTTGCTGTGCTCCCTGTGCTGTGCTGCCTGTCCTTGCTGTGCTGCCTGTGCTTGCTGCCTGTGCTTGCTGTGCTGCCTGTGCTTGCTGCCTGTGTTTGCTGTGCTGCCTGTGCTTGCTGTGCTGCCTGTGCTTGCTGCCTGTGCTTGCTGTGCTGCCTGTGCTTGCTGTGTTGCCTGTGCTTGCTGTGCTGCCTGTGCTGTGCTGCCTGTGCTTGCTATGCTACCTGTGTTTGCTGTGCTGCCTGTGCTTGCTGTGCTGCCTGTGCTTGCTGCCTGTGCTTGCTGTGCTGCCTGTTAGCGATGCATTTGATTTCAACCATAACACGCGGTAATTCGACAGTGGCACACGACAGTGCGTTGCTGTGTCACCTGTTTTTGGATGCGCCGAGAGTTGCGGATCATATGTTTACCTCGGCGGCCGTTGCATTGACCTGCGTCTCAGTAAGAGTAAGCATTGTAAACAAATGCGAGTGTGAATCTGGCCGAAGATCGGAGCAGGCTTTGCCTGTTGGAAAGAGGACGGAGCTTGACCCCTCTGCACTTCCCCCAGAATCGCTAAAACGAACACATCTCGCCGAGCTATTTTGCGGGTTTCTAACATGCTTGTGCTTGCTGCCTGTGCTTGCTGTCCTGCCTGTGCTTGCTGCCTGTGCTTGCTGTGCTGCCTGTGCTTGCTGCCTGTGCTTGCTGCCTGTGCTTGCTGTGTTGCCTGTGCTTGCTGTGCTTGCTGTGCTGCCTGTGCTTGCTGCCTGTGCTTGCTATGCTGCCTGTGCTGTGCTGCCTGTGCTTGCTGTGCTGCCTGTGCTGTGCTGGCCCTGCTTGATGTGCTGCCTGTGTTTGCTGTGCTGCCTGTGCTTGCTGTGCTGCCTGTGCTTGCTGCCTGTGCTTGCTGTACTGTCTGTGCTTGCTGTGCTGCCTGTGCTGTGCTGCCTGTGCTGTGCTGCCTGTGCTTGATGTGCTGCCTGTGTTTGCTGTGCTGCCTGTGCTTGCTGTGCTGCCTGTGTTTGCTGTGCTGCCTGTGCTTGCTGCCTGTGCTTGCTGTGCTGCCTGTGCTTGCTGTGCTTGCTGTGCTGTCTGTGCTTGCTGTGCTGCCTGTGTTTGCTGTGCTGCCTGTGCTTGCTGCCTGTGCTTCCTGTGCTGCCTGTGCTGTGCTGCCTGTGCTGCCTGTGCTGTGCTGCCTGTGCTTGATGTGCTGCCTGTGTTTGCTGTGCTGCCTGTGCTTGCTGCCTGTGCTTGCTGTGCTGCCTGTGCTGCCTGTGCTGCCTGTGCTTGCTGCCTGTGCTTGCTGTGCTGCCTGTGCTGTGCTGCCTGTGCTTGCTGTGCTGCCTGTGTTTGCTGTGCTGCCTGTGCTTGCTGTGCTGCCTGTGTTTGCTGTGCTGCCTGTGCTTGCTGCCTGTGCTTGCTGTGCTGCCTGTGCTTGCTGCCTGTGCTTGCTGTGCTGCCTGGGCTTGCTGTGTTGCCTGTGCTTGCTGCCTGTGCTTGCTGTGCTGCCTGGGCTTGCTGTGTTGCCTGTGCTTGCTGCCTGTGCTTGCTGTGCGGCCTATGCTTGCTGCCTGTGCTTGCTGTGCTGCCTGTGCTTGCTGTGCTGCCTGTGCTTGCTGCCTGTGCTTGCTGTGCTGCCTGTGCTTGCTGCCTGTGCTTGCTGTGCTGCCTGTGCTTGCTGCCTGTGCTTGCTGTGCTGCCTGTGCTGCCTGTGCATGCTGCCTGTGCTTGCTGTGCTGCCTGGGCTTGCTGTGTTGCCTGTGCTTGCTGCCTGTGCTTGCTGTGCGGCCTATGCTTGCTGCCTGTGTTTGCTGTGCTGCCTGTGCTTGCTGCCTGTGCTTGCTGCCTGTGCTTGCTGTGCTGCCTGTGCTTGCAGCCTGTGCTTGCTGTGCTGCCTGTGTTTGCTGTGCTGCCTGTGCTTGCTGCCTGTGCTTGCTGTGCTGCGAGTGCTTGCTGCCTGTGCTTGCTGCCCGTGCTTGCTGTGCTGCCGGTGCTTGCTACCCGTGCTTGCTGTGCTGCCGGTGCTTGCTGTGCTGCCTGTGCTTGCTGCCTGTGCTTGCTGTGCTGCCTGTGCTGCCTGTGCTTGCTGCCTGTGCTTGCTGCCTGTGCTTGTTGCCTGTGTTTGCTGTGCTGCACTTGCTGTGCTGCCTGTGCTTGCTGTTCTGCCTGTGCTTGCTGCCTGTGCTTGCTGTGCTGCCTGTGCTTGCTGCTTGTGTTTGCTGTGCTGCCTGTGCTTGCTGCCTGTGCTTGCTGTGCTGCCTGTGCTTGCTGCCTGTGCTTGCTGTGCTGCCGGTGCTTGCTGCCCGTGCTTGCTGTGCTGCCTGTGCTTGCTGCCTGTGCTTGCTGTGCTGCCTGTGCTTGCTGCCTGTGCTTGCTGTGCTGCCTGTGCTTGCTGTACTGCCTGTGCTTGCTGTGTTGCCTGTGCTTGCTGCCTGTGCTTGCTGTGCTGCCTGTGCTTGCTGCCTGTGCTTGCTGTGCTGCCTGTGCTTGTTGCCTGTGCTTGCTGTGCTGCCTGTGTTTGCTGTGCTGCCTGTGCTTGCTGCCTGTGCTTGCTGTGCTGCCTGTGCTTGCTGCCTGTGCTTGCTGCCCGTGCTTGCTGTGCTGCCGATGCTTGCTGCCCGTGCTTGCTGTGCTGCCGGTGCTTGCTGTGCTGCCTGTGCTGCCGGTGCTTGCTGTGCTGCCTGTGCTTGCTGTGCTGCCTGTGCTTGCTGTGCTGCCTGTGCTGTGCTGCCTGTCCTTGCTGTGCTGCCTGTGTTTGCTGTGCTGCCTGTGCTTGCTGCCTGTGCTTGCTGTGCTGCCTGTGCTTGCTGCCTGTGCTTGCTGTGCTGCCTGTGCTTGCTGTGCTCCCTGTGCTGTGCTGCCTGTCCTTGCTGTGCTGCCTGTGTTTGCTGTGCTGCCTGTGCTTGCTGCCTGTGCTTGCTGCGCTGCCTGTGCTTGCTGCCTGTGTTTGCTGTGCTGCCTGTGCTTGCTGTCCTGCCTGTGCTTGCTGCCTGTGCTTGCTGTGCTGCCTGTGCTTGCTGTGTTGCCTGTGCTTGCTGTGCTGCCTGTGCTGTGCTGCCTGTGCTTGCTATGCTACCTGTGTTTGCTGTGCTGCCTGTGCTTGCTGTGCTGCCTGTGCTTGCTGCCTGTGCTTGCTGTGCTGCCTGTTAGCGATGCATTTGATTTCACCCATAACACGCGGTAATTCGACAGTGGCACACGACAGTGCGTTGCTGTGTCACCTGTTTTTGGAGGCGCCGAGAGTTGCGGATCATATGTTTACCTCGGCGGCCGTTGCATTGACCTGCGTCTCAGTAAGAGTAAGCATTGTAAACAAATGCGAGTGTGAATCTGGCCGAAGATCGGAGCAGGCTTTGCCTGTTGGAAAGAGGACGGAGCTTGACCCCTCTGCACTTCCCCCAGAATCGCTAAAACGAACACATCTCGCCGAGCTATTTTGCGGGTTTCTAACATGCTTGTGCTTGCTGCCTGTGCTTGCTGTGCTGCCTGTGCTTGCTGCCTGTGCTTGCTGTGCTGCCTGTGCTTGCTGCCTGTGCTTGCTGCCTGTGCTTGCTGCCTGTGCTTGCTGTGCTGCCTGCGCTTGCTGTGTTGCCTGTGCTTGCTGTGCTGCCTGTGCTTGCTGCCTGTGCTTGCTGTGCTGCCTGTGCTGTGCTGCCTGTGCTTGCTGTGTTGCCTGTGCTTGCTGCCTGTGCTTGCTGTGCTGCCTGTGCTTGCTGCCTGTGCTTGCTGTGCTGCCTGTGCTGTGCTGCCTGTGCTTGCTGCCTGTGCTTGCTGCCTGTGCTTGCTGCCTGTGCTTGCTGCCTGTGCTTGCTGTGCTGCCTGTGCTTGCTGCCTGTGCTTGCTGTCGGTGCTTGCTGTGCTGCCTGTGCTTGTTGCCTGTGCTTGCTGTGCTGCCTGTGCTTGCTGTGCTACCTGTGCTGTGCTGCCTGTGCTTGATGTGCTGCCTGTGTGTGCTGTGCTGCCTGTGCTTGCTGTCGGTGCTTGCTGTGCTGCCTGTGCTTGCTGCCTGTGCTTGCTGTGCTGCCTGTGCTTGCTGTGCTACCTGTGCTGTGCTGCCTGTGCTTGATGTGCTGCCTGTGTTTGCTGTGCTGCCTGTGCTTGCTGCCTGTGCTTGCTGTGCTGCCTGTGCTGCCTGTGCTTGCTGCCTGTGCTTGCTGTGCTGCCTGTGCTTGCTGTGCTCCCTGTGCTGTGCTGCCTGTGCTTGATGTGCTGCCTGTGTTTGCTGTGCTGCCTGTGCTTGCTGCCTGTGCTGCCTGTGCTTGCTGTGCTGCCTGTGCTGTGCTGCCTGTGCTTGATGTGCTGCCTGTGCTTGATGTGCTGCCTGTGTTTGCTGTGCTGCCTGTGCTTGCTGCCTGTGCTTGCTGTGCTGCCTGTGCTGCCTGTGCTTGCTGCCTGTGCTTGCTATGCTGCCTGTGCTGTGCTGCCTGTGCTTGCTGTGCTCCCTGTGCTGTGCTGCCTGTGCTGTGCTGGCTGTGCTTGACGTGCTGCCTGTGTTTGCTGTGCTGCCTGTGCTTGCTGTGCTGCCTGTGTTTGCTGTGCTGCCTGTGCTTGCTGCCTGTGCTTGCTGTACTGTCTGTGCTTGCTGTGCTGCCTGTGCTTGATGTGCTGCCTGTGTTTGCTGTGCTGCCTGTGCTTGCTGCCTGTGCTTGCTGTGCTGCCTGTGCTTGTTGCCTGCGCTTGCTGTGCTGCCTGTGCTTGCTGTGCAGCCTGTGTTTACTGTGCTGCCTGTGCTTGCTGCCTGTGCTTGCTGTGCTGCCTGTGCTTGCTGTGTTGCCTGTGCTTGCTGTGCTGCCTGTGCTTGCTGCCTGTGCTTGCTGTGCTGCGAGTGCTTGCTGCCTGTGCTTGCTGCCCGTGCTTGCTGTGCTGCCGGTGCTTGCTACCCGTGCTTGCTGTGCTGCCGGTGCTTGCTGTGCTGCCTGTGCTTGCTGCCTGTGCTTGCTGTGCTGCCTGTGCTGCCTGTGCTTGCTGCCTGTGCTTGTTGCCTGTGTTTGCTGTGCTGCACTTGCTGTGCTGCCTTTGCTTGCTGTTCTGCCTGTGCTTGCTGCCTGTGCTTGCTGTGCTGCCTGTGCTTGCTGCTTGTGTTTGCTGTGCTGCCTGTGCTTGCTGCCTGTGCTTGCTGCCTGTGCTTGCTGTGCTGCCGGTGCTTGCTGCCCGTGCTTGCTGTGCTGCCTGTGCTTGCTGCCTGTGCTTGCTGTGCTGCCTGTGCTTGCTGTGCTGCCTGTGCTTGCTGTACTGCCTGTGCTTGCTGTGTTGCCTGTGCTTGCTGCCTGTGCTTGCTGTGCTGCCTGTGCTTGCTGCCTGTGCTTGCTGTGCTGCCTGTGCTTGCTGTGCTCCCTGTGCTGTGCTGCCTGTCCTTGCTGTGCTGCCTGTGCTTGCTGCCTGTGCTTGCTGTGCTGCCTGTGCTTGCTGCCTGTGTTTGCTGTGCTGCCTGTGCTTGCTGTGCTGCCTGTGCTTGCTGCCTGTGCTTGCTGTGCTGCCTGTGCTTGCTGTGTTGCCTGTGCTTGCTGTGCTGCCTGTGCTGTGCTGCCTGTGCTTGCTATGCTACCTGTGTTTGCTGTGCTGCCTGTGCTTGCTGTGCTGCCTGTGCTTGCTGCCTGTGCTTGCTGTGCTGCCTGTTAGCGATGCATTTGATTTCAACCATAACACGCGGTAATTCGACAGTGGCACACGACAGTGCGTTGCTGTGTCACCTGTTTTTGGATGCGCCGAGAGTTGCGGATCATATGTTTACCTCGGCGGCCGTTGCATTGACCTGCGTCTCAGTAAGAGTAAGCATTGTAAACAAATGCGAGTGTGAATCTGGCCGAAGATCGGAGCAGGCTTTGCCTGTTGGAAAGAGGACGGAGCTTGACCCCTCTGCACTTCCCCCAGAATCGCTAAAACGAACACATCTCGCCGAGCTATTTTGCGGGTTTCTAACATGCTTGTGCTTGCTGCCTGTGCTTGCTGTCCTGCCTGTGCTTGCTGTGCTGCCTGTGCTTGCTGCCTGTGCTTGCTGCCTGTGCTTGCTGTGTTGCCTGTGCTTGCTGTGCTTGCTGTGCTGCCTGTGCTTGCTGCCTGTGCTTGCTATGCTGCCTGTGCTGTGCTGCCTGTGCTTGCTGTGCTGCCTGTGCTGTGCTGGCCCTGCTTGATGTGCTGCCTGTGTTTGCTGTGCTGCCTGTGCTTGCTGTGCTGCCTGTGTTTGCTGTGCTGCCTGTGCTTGCTGTGCTGCCTGTGTTTGCTGTGCTGCCTGTGCTTGCTGCCTGTGCTTGCTGTGCTGCCTGTGCTTGCTGCCTGTGCTTGCTGTGCTGCCTGGGCTTGCTGTGTTGCCTGTGCTTGCTGCCTGTGCTTGCTGTGCTGCCTGGGCTTGCTGTGTTGCCTGTGCTTGCTGCCTGTGCTTGCTGTGCGGCCTATGCTTGCTGCCTGTGCTTGCTGTGCTGCCTGTGCTTGCTGTGCTGCCTGTGCTTGCTGCCTGTGCTTGCTGTGCTGCCTGTGCTTGCTGCCTGTGCTTGCTGTGCTGCCTGTGCTTGCTGCCTGTGCTTGCTGTGCTGCCTGTGCTGCCTGTGCATGCTGCCTGTGCTTGCTGTGCTGCCTGGGCTTGCTGTGTTGCCTGTGCTTGCTGCCTGTGCTTGCTGTGCGGCCTATGCTTGCTGCCTGTGTTTGCTGTGCTGCCTGTGCTTGCTGCCTGTGCTTGCTGCCTGTGCTTGCTGTGCTGCCTGTGCTTGCTGTGCTGCCTGTGCTGTGCTGCCTGTGCTTGATGTGGTGCCTGTGTTTGCTGTGCTGCCTGTGCTGCCTGTGCTTGCTGTGCTGCCTGTGCTGCCTGTGCTTGCTGCCTGTGCTTGCTGTGCTGCCTGTGCTTGCTGTGCTGCCGGTGCTTCCTGCCCGTGCTTGCTGTGCTGCCGGTGCTTGCTGTGCTGCCTGTGCTTGCTGCCTGTGCTGCCTGTGCTTGCTGTGCTGCCTGTGCTGCCTGTGCTTGCTGCCTGTGCTTGCTGTGCTGCCTGTGCTTGCTGTGCTGCCTGTGCTGTGCTGCCTGTGCTTGCTGTGTTGCCTGTGCTTGCTGCCTGTGCTTGCTGTGCTGCCTGTGCTTGCTGCCTGCGCTTGCTGTGCTGCCTGTGTTTGCAGTGCTGCCTGTGCTTGCTGCCTGTGCTTGCTGCCTGTGCTTGCTGCCTGTGCTTGCTGTGCTGCCTGTGCTTGCTGCCTGTGCTTGCTGCCTGTGCTTGCTGCCTGTGCTTGCTGTGCTGCCTGGGCTTGCTGCCGGTGCTTGCTGTGCTGCCTGTGCTTGCTGCCTGTGCTTGCTGTGCTGCCTGTGCTTGCTGTGCTACCTGTGCTGTGCTGCCTGTGCTTGATGTGCTGCCTGTGTTTGCTGTGCTGCCTGTGCTTGCTGCCTGTGCTTGCTATGCTGCCTGTGCTGCCTGTGCTTGCTGTGCTGCCTGTGCTGCCTGTGCTTGCTGTGCTTGCTGTGCTGCCTGTGCTGCCTGTGCTTGCTGTGCTGCCTGTGTTTGCTGTGCTGCCTGTGCTTGCTGCCTGTGCTTGCTGTGCTGCCTGTGCTTGCTGCCTGTGCTTGCTGTGCTGCCTGTGCTTGCTGCCTGTGCTTGCTGTGCTGCCTGTGCTTGCTGCCTCTGCTTGCTGTGCTGCCTGTGCTTGCTGCCTGTGCTTGCTGTGCTGCCTGTGCTCGCTGCCTGTGCTTGCTGTGCTGCCTGTGCTTGCTGTGCTCCCTGTGCTGTGCTGCCTGTGCTTGATGTGCTGCCTGTGTTTGATGTGCTGCCTGTGTTTGCTGTGCTGCCTGTGCTTGCTGCCTGTGCTTGCTGCCTGTGCTGCCTGTGCTTGCTGTGCTGCCTGTGCTTGCTGCCTGTGCTTGCTGTGCTGTCTGTGCTTGCTGTGTTGCCTGTGCTTGCTGCCTGTGCTTGCTGTGCTGCCTGTGCTTGCTGTGCTGCCTGTGCTTGCTGCCTGTGCTTGCTGTGCTGCCTGTGCTTATTGCCTGTGCTTGCTGTGCTGCCTGTGCTTGCTGCCTGTGCTTATTGCCTGTGCTTGCTGTGCTGCCTGTGCTTGCTGTCTGTGCTTGCTGTGCTGCCTGTGCTTGCTATGCTGCCTGTGCTGTGCTGCCTGTGTTTGCTGTGCTGCCTGTGCTTGCTGCCTGTGCTTGCTGCCTGTGCTTGCTGTGTTGCCTGTGCTTGCTGCCTGTGCTTGCTGTGCTGCCTGTGCTTGCTGCCTGTGCTTGCTGTGCTGCCTGTGCTTGCTGCCTGTGCTTGCTGTGCTGCCTGTGCTTGCTGTCGGTGCTTGCTGTGCTGCCTGTGCTTGCTGCCTGTGCTTGCTGTGCTGCCTGTGCTTGCTGTGCTACCTGTGCTGTGCTGCCTGTGCTTGATGTGCTGCCTGTGTTTGCTGTGCTGCCTGTGCTTGCTGTCGGTGCTTGCTGTGCTGCCTGTGCTTGCTGCCTGTGCTTGCTGTGCTGCCTGTGCTTGCTGTGCTACCTGTGCTGTGCTGCCTGTGCTTGATGTGCTGCCTGTGTTTGCTGTGCTGCCTGTGCTTGCTGCCTGTGCTGCCTGTGCTTGCTGTGCTGCCTGTGCTGTGCTGCCTGTGCTGTGCTGCCTGTGCTTGATGTGCTACCTGTGTTTGCTGTGCTGCCTGTGCTTGCTGTGCTGCCTGTGTTTGCCTTGCTGCCTGTGCTTGCTGCCTGTGCTTGCTGTACTGTCTGTGCTTGCTGTGCTGCCTGTGCTGTGCTGCCTGTGCTTGATGTGCTGCCTGTGTTTGCTGGGCTGCCTGTGCTTGCTGTGCTGCCTGTGTTTGCTGTGCTGCCTGTGCTTGCTGCCTGGGCTTGCTGTGTTGCCTGTGCTTGCTGCCTGTGCTTGCTGTGCGGCCTGTGCTTGCTGCCTGTGTTTGCTGTGCTGCCTGTGCTTGCTGTGTTGCCTGTGTTTACTGTGCTGCCTGTGCTTGCTGCCTGTGATTGCTGTGCTGCCTGTGCTTGCTGTGCTGCCTGTGCTTGCTGCCTGTGCTTGCTGTGCTGCCTGTGCTTATTGCCTGTGCTTGCTGTGCTGCCTGTGCTTGCTGCCTGTGCTTATTGCCTGTGCTTGCTGTGCTGCCTGTGCTTGCTGCCTGTGCTTGCTGTGCTGCCTGTGCTGTGCTGCCTCTGTTTGCTGTGCTGCCTGTGCTTGCTGTGCTGCCTGTGCTTGCTGCCTGTGCTTGCTGTGCTCCCTGTGCTGTGCTGCCTGTGCTTGATGTGCTGCCTGTGTTTGCTGTGCTGCCTGTGCTTGCTGCCTGTGCTGCCTGTGCTTGCTGTGCTGCCTGTGTTTGCTGTGCTGCCTGTGCTTGCTGTGCTGCCTGTGTTTACTGTGCTGCCTGTGCTTGCTGCCTGTGATTGCTGTGCTGCCTGTGCTTGCTGTGCTGCCTGTGTTTGCTGCCTGTGCTTGCTGTGCTGCCTGTGCTTATTGCCTGTGCTTGCTGTGCTGCCTGTGCTTGCTGCCTGTGCTTATTGCCTGTGCTTGCTGTGCTGCCTGTGCTTGCTGTGCTGCCTGTGCTGTGCTGCCTCTGTTTGCTGTGCTGCCTGTGCTTGCTGTGCTGCCTGTGCTTGCTGCCTGTGCTTGCTGTGCTCCCTGTGCTGTGCTGCCTGTGCTTGATGTGCTGCCTGTGTTTGCTGTGCTGCCTGTGCTTGCTGCCTGTGCTGCCTGTGCTTGCTGTGCTGCCTGTGTTTGCTGTGCTGCCTGTGCTTGCTGTGCTGCTGTGTTTACTGTGCTGCCTGTGCTTGCTGCCTGTGATTGCTGTGCTGCCTGTGCTTGCTGTGTTGCCTGTGCTTGCTGCCTGTGCTTGCTGTGCTGCCTGTGCTTGCTGCCTGTGCTTGCTGTGCTGCCTGTGCTTGCTGCCTGTGATTGCTGTGCTGCCAGTGCTTGCTGCCTGTGCTTGCTGCCCGTGCTTGCTGTGCTGCCGTTGCTTGCTGCCCGTGCTTGCTGTGCTGCCGGTGCTTGCTGTGCTGCCTGTGCTGCCGGTGCTTGCTGTCTGTGCTTGCTGTGCTGCCTGTGCTTGCTGTGCTGCCTGTGCTGTGCTGCCTGTCCTTGCTGTGCTGCCTGTGCTTGCTGTGCTGCCTGTGCTGTGCTGCCTGTCCTTGCTGTGCTGCCTGTGCTTGCTGCCTGTGCTTGCTGTGCTGCCTGTGCTGTGCTGCCTTTGCTTGCTGCCTGTGCTTGCTGCCTGTGCTTGATGTGCTGCCTGTGTTTGCTGTGCTGCCTGTGCTTGCTGCCTGTGCTTGCTGTGCTGCCGGTGCTGCCTGTGCTTGCTGCCTGTGCTTGCTGTGCTGCCTGTGCTGTGCTGCCTGTGCTTGCTGCCTGTGCTGCCTGTGCTGCCGGTGCTTGCTGTGCTGCCTGTGCTTGCTGCCTGTGCTTGCTGTGCTGCCTGTGCTTGCTGCCTGTGCTTGCTGTGCTGCCTGTGCTTATTGCCTGTGCTTGCTGTGCTGCCTGTGCTTGCTGCCTGTGCTTGCTGTGCTGCCTGTGCTGTGCTGCCTGTGCTTGCTGTGCTGCCTGTGCTGTGCTGCCTGTGCTGTGCTGCCTGTGCTTGCTGTGCTGCCTGTGCTTGCTGTGCTCCCTGTGCTGTGCTGCCTGTCCTTGCTGTGCTGCCTGTGCTTGCTGCCTGTGCTTGCTGTGCTGCCTGTGCTTGCTGCCTGTGTTTGCTGTGCTGCCTGTGCTTGCTGTGCTGCCTGTGCTTGCTGCCTGTGCTTGCTGTGCTGCCTGTGCTTGCTGTGTTGCCTGTGCTTGCTGTGCTGCCTGTGCTGTGCTGCCTGTGCTTGCTATGCTACCTGTGTTTGCTGTGCTGCCTGTGCTTGCTGTGCTGCCTGTGCTTGCTGCCTGTGCTTGCTGTGCTGCCTGTTAGCGATGCATTTGATTTCAACCATAACACGCGGTAATTCGACAGTGGCACACGACAGTGCGTTGCTGTGTCACCTGTTTTTGGATGCGCCGAGAGTTGCGGATCATATGTTTACCTCGGCGGCCGTTGCATTGACCTGCGTCTCAGTAAGAGTAAGCATTGTAAACAAATGCGAGTGTGAATCTGGCCGAAGATCGGAGCAGGCTTTGCCTGTTGGAAAGAGGACGGAGCTTGACCCCTCTGCACTTCCCCCAGAATCGCTAAAACGAACACATCTCGCCGAGCTATTTTGCGGGTTTCTAACATGCTTGTGCTTGCTGCCTGTGCTTGCTGTCCTGCCTGTGCTTGCTGCCTGTGCTTGCTGTGCTGCCTGTGCTTGCTGCCTGTGCTTGCTGCCTGTGCTTGCTGTGTTGCCTGTGCTTGCTGTGCTTGCTGTGCTGCCTGTGCTTGCTGCCTGTGCTTGCTATGCTGCCTGTGCTGTGCTGCCTGTGCTTGCTGTGCTGCCTGTGCTGTGCTGGCCCTGCTTGATGTGCTGCCTGTGTTTGCTGTGCTGCCTGTGCTTGCTGTGCTGCCTGTGCTTGCTGCCTGTGCTTGCTGTACTGTCTGTGCTTGCTGTGCTGCCTGTGCTGTGCTGCCTGTGCTGTGCTGCCTGTGCTTGATGTGCTGCCTGTGTTTGCTGTGCTGCCTGTGCTTGCTGTGCTGCCTGTGTTTGCTGTGCTGCCTGTGCTTGCTGCCTGTGCTTGCTGTGCTGCCTGTGCTTGCTGTGCTTGCTGTGCTGTCTGTGCTTGCTGTGCTGCCTGTGTTTGCTGTGCTGCCTGTGCTTGCTGCCTGTGCTTCCTGTGCTGCCTGTGCTGTGCTGCCTGTGCTGCCTGTGCTGTGCTGCCTGTGCTTGATGTGCTGCCTGTGTTTGCTGTGCTGCCTGTGCTTGCTGCCTGTGCTTGCTGTGCTGCCTGTGCTGCCTGTGCTGCCTGTGCTTGCTGTGCTGCCTGTGCTGTGCTGCCTGTGCTGCCTGTGTTTGCTGTGCTGCCTGTGCTTGCTGTGCTGCCTGTGTTTGCTGTGCTGCCTGTGCTTGCTGCCTGTGCTTGCTGTGCTGCCTGTGCTTGCTGCCTGTGCTTGCTGTGCTGCCTGGGCTTGCTGTGTTGCCTGTGCTTGCTGCCTGTGCTTGCTGTGCTGCCTGGGCTTGCTGTGTTGCCTGTGCTTGCTGCCTGTGCTTGCTGTGCGGCCTATGCTTGCTGCCTGTGCTTGCTGTGCTGCCTGTGCTTGCTGTGCTGCCTGTGCTTGCTGCCTGTGCTTGCTGTGCTGCCTGTGCTTGCTGCCTGTGCTTGCTGTGCTGCCTGTGCTTGCTGCCTGTGCTTGCTGTGCTGCCTGTGCTGCCTGTGCATGCTGCCTGTGCTTGCTGTGCTGCCTGGGCTTGCTGTGTTGCCTGTGCTTGCTGCCTGTGCTTGCTGCCTGTGCTTGCTGTGCTGCCTGTGCTTGCTGTGCTGCCTGTGCTGTGCTGCCTGTGCTTGATGTGGTGTCTGTGTTTGCTGTGCTGCCTGTGCTGCCTGTGCTTGCTGTGCTGCCTGTGCTGCCTGTGCTTGCTGCCTGTGCTTGCTGTGCTGCCTGTGCTTGCTGTGCTGCCGGTGCTTGCTGCCCGTGCTTGCTGTGCTGCCGGTGCTTGCTGTGCTGCCTGTGCTTGCTGCCTGTGCTGCCTGTGCTTGCTGTGCTGCCTGTGCTGCCTGTGCTTGCTGCCTGTGCTTGCTGTGCTGCCTGTGCTTGCTGTGCTGCCTGTGCTGTGCTGCCTGTGCTTGCTGTGTTGCCTGTGCTTGCTGCCTGTGCTTGCTGTGCTGCCTGTGCTTGCTGCCTGCGCTTGCTGTGCTGCCTGTGTTTGCAGTGCTGCCTGTGCTTGCTGCCTGTGCTTGCTGCCTGTGCTTGCTGCCTGTGCTTGCTGTGCTGCCTGTGCTTGCTGCCTGTGCTTGCTGCCTGTGCTTGCTGCCTGTGCTTGCTGTGCTGCCTGGGCTTGCTGCCGGTGCTTGCTGTGCTGCCTGTGCTTGCTGCCTGTGCTTGCTGTGCTGCCTGTGCTTGCTGTGCTACCTGTGCTGTGCTGCCTGTGCTTGATGTGCTGCCTGTGTTTGCTGTGCTGCCTGTGCTTGCTGCCTGTGCTTGCTATGCTGCCTGTGCTGCCTGTGCTTGCTGTGCTGCCTGTGCTGCCTGTGCTTGCTGTGCTGCCTGTGCTGCCTGTGCTTGCTGTGCTGCCTGTGTTTGCTGTGCTGCCTGTGCTTGCTGCCTGTGCTTGCTGTGCTGCCTGTGCTTGCTGCCTGTGCTTGCTGTGCTGCCTGTGCTTGCTGCCTGTGCTTGCTGTGCTGCCTGTGCTTGCTGCCTGTGCTTGCTGTGCTGCCTGTGCTTGCTGCCTGTGCTTGCTGTGCTGCCTGTGCTCGCTGCCTGTGCTTGCTGTGCTGCCTGTGCTTGCTGTGCTCCCTGTGCTGTGCTGCCTGTGCTTGATGTGCTGCCTGTGTTTGATGTGCTGCCTGTGTTTGCTGTGCTGCCTGTGCTTGCTGCCTGTGCTTGCTGCCTGTGCTGCCTGTGCTTGCTGTGCTGCCTGTGCTTGCTGCCTGTGCTTGCTGTGCTGTCTGTGCTTGCTGTGTTGCCTGTGCTTGCTGCCTGTGCTTGCTGTGCTGCCTGTGCTTGCTGCCTGTGCTTGCTGTGCTGCCTGTGCTTATTGCCTGTGCTTGCTGTGCTGCCTGTGCTTGCTGCCTGTGCTTATTGCCTGTGCTTGCTGTGCTGCCTGTGCTTGCTGTCTGTGCTTGCTGTGCTGCCTGTGCTTGCTATGCTGCCTGTGCTGTGCTGCCTGTGTTTGCTGTGCTGCCTGTGCTTGCTGCCTGTGCTTGCTGCCTGTGCTTGCTGTGTTGCCTGTGCTTGCTGCCTGTGCTTGCTGTGCTGCCTGTGCTTGCTGCCTGTGCTTGCTGTGCTGCCTGTGCTTGCTGCCTGTGCTTGCTGTGCTGCCTGTGCTTGCTGTCGGTGCTTGCTGTGCTGCCTGTGCTTGCTGCCTGTGCTTGCTGTGCTGCCTGTGCTTGCTGTGCTACCTGTGCTGTGCTGCCTGTGCTTGATGTGCTGCCTGTGTTTGCTGTGCTGCCTGTGCTTGCTGTCGGTGCTTGCTGTGCTGCCTGTGCTTGCTGCCTGTGCTTGCTGTGCTGCCTGTGCTTGCTGTGCTACCTGTGCTGTGCTGCCTGTGCTTGATGTGCTGCCTGTGTTTGCTGTGCTGCCTGTGCTTGCTGCCTGTGCTGCCTGTGCTTGCTGTGCTGCCTGTGCTGTGCTGCCTGTGCTGTGCTGCCTGTGCTTGATGTGCTACCTGTGTTTGCTGTGCTGCCTGTGCTTGCTGTGCTGCCTGTGTTTGCCTTGCTGCCTGTGCTTGCTGCCTGTGCTTGCTGTACTGTCTGTGCTTGCTGTGCTGCCTGTGCTGTGCTGCCTGTGCTTGATGTGCTGCCTGTGTTTGCTGGGCTGCCTGTGCTGCCTGTGTTTGCTGTGCTGCCTGTGCTTGCTGCCTGGGCTTGCTGTGTTGCCTGTGCTTGCTGCCTGTGCTTGCTGTGCGGCCTGTGCTTGCTGCCTGTGTTTGCTGTGCTGCCTGTGCTTGCTGTGTTGCCTGTGTTTACTGTGCTGCCTGTGCTTGCTGCCTGTGATTGCTGTGCTGCCTGTGCTTGCTGTGCTGCCTGTGCTTGCTGCCTGTGCTTGCTGTGCTGCCTGTGCTTATTGCCTGTGCTTGCTGTGCTGCCTGTGCTTGCTGCCTGTGCTTATTGCCTGTGCTTGCTGTGCTGCCTGTGCTTGCTGCCTGTGCTTGCTGTGCTGCCTGTGCTGTGCTGCCTCTGTTTGCTGTGCTGCCTGTGCTTGCTGTGCTGCCTGTGCTTGCTGCCTGTGCTTGCTGTGCTCCCTGTGCTGTGCTGCCTGTGCTTGATGTGCTGCCTGTGTTTGCTGTGCTGCCTGTGCTTGCTGCCTGTGCTGCCTGTGCTTGCTGTGCTGCCTGTGTTTGCTGTGCTGCCTGTGCTTGCTGTGCTGCCTGTGTTTACTGTTCTGCCTGTGCTTGCTGCCTGTGATTGCTGTGCTGCCTGTGCTTGCTGTGCTGCCTGTGTTTGCTGCCTGTGCTTGCTGTGCTGCCTGTGCTTATTGCCTGTGCTTGCTGTGCTGCCTGTGCTTGCTGCCTGTGCTTATTGCCTGTGCTTGCTGTGCTGCCTGTGCTTGCTGCCTGTGCTTGCTGTGCTGCCTGTGCTGTGCTGCCTCTGTTTGCTGTGCTGCCTGTGCTTGCTGTGCTGCCTGTGCTTGCTGCCTGTGCTTGCTGTGCTCCCTGTGCTGTGCTGCCTGTGCTTGATGTGCTGCATGTGTTTGCTGTGCTGCCTGTGCTTGCTGCCTGTGCTGCCTGTGCTTGCTGTGCTGCCTGTGTTTGCTGTGCTGCCTGTGCTTGCTGTGCTGCTGTGTTTACTGTGCTGCCTGTGCTTGCTGCCTGTGATTGCTGTGCTGCCTGTGCTTGCTGTGTTGCCTGTGCTTGCTGCCTGTGCTTGCTGTGCTGCCTGTGCTTGCTGCCTGTGCTTGCTGTGCTGCCTGTGCTTGCTGCCTGTGATTGCTGTGCTGCCAGTGCTTGCTGCCTGTGCTTGCTGCCCGTGCTTGCTGTGCTGCCGTTGCTTGCTGCCCGTGCTTGCTGTGCTGCCGGTGCTTGCTGTGCTGCCTGTGCTGCCGGTGCTTGCTGTCTGTGCTTGCTGTGCTGCCTGTGCTTGCTGTGCTGCCTGTGCTGTGCTGCCTGTCCTTGCTGTGCTGCCTGTGCTTGCTGTGCTGCCTGTGCTGTGCTGCCTGTCCTTGCTGTGCTGCCTGTGCTTGCTGCCTGTGCTTGCTGTGCTGCCTGTGCTGTGCTGCCTTTGCTTGCTGCCTGTGCTTGCTGTCTGTGCTTGATGTGCTGCCTGTGTTTGCTGTGCTGCCTGTGCTTGCTGCCTGTGCTTGCTGTGCTGCCGGTGCTGCCTGTGCTTGCTGCCTGTGCTTGCTGTGCTGCCTGTGCTGTGCTGCCTGTGCTTGCTGCCTGTGCTGCCTGTGCTGCCGGTGCTTGCTGTGCTGCCTGTGCTTGCTGCCTGTGCTTGCTGTGCTGCCTGTGCTTATTGCCTGTGCTTGCTGTGCTGCCTGTGCTTGCTGCCTGTGCTTGCTGTGCTGCCTGTGCTGTGCTGCCTGTGCTTGCTGTGCTGCCTGTGCTGTGCTGCCTGTGCTGTGCTGCCTGTGCTTGCTGTGCTGCCTGTGCTGTGCTGCCTGTCCTTGCTGTGCTGTCTGTGTTTGCTGTGCTGCCTGTGCTTGCTGCCTGTGCATGCTGTGCTGCCTGTGCTTGCTGTGTTGCCTGTGCTTGCTGTGCTGCCTAAGCTGTGCTGCCTGTGTTTGCTGTGCTGCCTGTGCTTGCTGCCTGTCCTTGCTGTGCTGCCTGTGTTTGCTGTGCTGCCTGTGCTTGCTGCCTGTGCTGCCTGTGCTTGCTGTGTTGCCTGTGCTTGCTGTGCTGCCTAAGCTGTGCTGCCTGTGTTTGCTGTGTTGCCTGTGCTGCCTGTGTTTGCTGTGCTGCCTGTGCTTGCTGCCTGTGATTGCTGTGCTGCCTGTGCTTGCTGTGCTGCCTGTGCTTGCTGCCTGTGCTTGCTGTGCTGCCTGTGCTTATTGCCTGTGCTTGCTGTGCTGCCTGTGCTTGCTGCCTGTGCTTATTGCCTGTGCTTGCTGTGCTGCCTGTGCTTGCTGCCTGTGCTTGCTGTGCTGCCTGTGCTGTGCTGCCTCTGTTTGCTGTGCTGCCTGTGCTTGCTGTGCTGCCTGTGCTTGCTGCCTGTGCTTGCTGTGCTGCCTGTGCTTGCTGCCTGTGCTTGCTGTGCTCCCTGTGCTGTGCTGCCTGTGCTTGATGTGCTGCCTGTGTTTGCTGTGCTGCCTGTGCTTGTTGTGCTGCCTGTGCTTGCTGTGCTACCTGTGCTGTGCTGCCTGTGCTTGATGTGCTGCCTGTGTTTGCTGTGCTGCCTGTGCTTGCTGCCTGTGCTGCCTGTGCTTGCTGTGCTGCCTGTGCTGTGCTGCCTGTGCTGTGCTGCCTGTGCTTGATGTGCTACCTGTGTTTGCTGTGCTGCCTGTGCTTGCTGTGCTGCCTGTGTTTGCTGTGCTGCCTGTGCTTGCTGCCTGTGCTTGCTGTACTGTCTGTGCTTGCTGTGCTGCCTGTGCTGTGCTGCCTGTGCTTGATGTGCTGCCTGTGTTTGCTGTGCTGCCTGTGCTTGCTGCCTGGGCTTGCTGTGTTGCCTGTGCTTGCTGCCTGTGCTTGCTGTGCGGCCTGTGCTTGCTGCCTGTGTTTGCTGTGCTGCCTGTGCTTGCTGTGTTGCCTGTGTTTACTGTGCTGCCTGTGCTTGCTGCCTGTGATTGCTGTGCTGCCTGTGCTTGCTGTGCTGCCTGTGCTTGCTGCCTGTGCTTGCTGTGCTGCCTGTGCTTATTGCCTGTGCTTGCTGTGCTGCCTGTGCTTGCTGCCTGTGCTTATTGCCTGTGCTTGCTGTGCTGCCTGTGCTTGCTGCCTGTGCTTGCTGTGCTGCCTGTGCTGTGCTGCCTCTGTTTGCTGTGCTGCCTGTGCTTGCTGTGCTGCCTGTGCTTGCTGCCTGTGCTTGCTGTGCTCCCTGTGCTGTGCTGCCTGTGCTTGATGTGCTGCCTGTGTTTGCTGTGCTGCCTGTGCTTGCTGCCTGTGCTGCCTGTGCTTGCTGTGCTGCCTGTGTTTGCTGTGCTGCCTGTGCTTGCTGTGCTGCCTGTGTTTACTGTGCTGCCTGTGCTTGCTGCCTGTGATTGCTGTGCTGCCTGTGCTTGCTGTGCTGCCTGTGTTTGCTGCCTGTGCTTGCTGTGCTGCCTGTGCTTATTGCCTGTGCTTGCTGTGCTGCCTGTGCTTGCTGCCTGTGCTTATTGCCTGTGCTTGCTGTGCTGCCTGTGCTTGCTGCCTGTGCTTGCTGTACTGTCTGTGCTTGCTGTGCTGCCTGTGCTGTGCTGCCTGTGCTTGATGTGCTGCCTGTGTTTGCTGGGCTGCCTGTGCTTGCTGTGCTGCCTGTGTTTGCTGTGCTGCCTGTGCTTGCTGCCTGGGCTTGCTGTGTTGCCTGTGCTTGCTGCCTGTGCTTGCTGTGCGGCCTGTGCTTGCTGCCTGTGTTTGCTGTGCTGCCTGTGCTTGCTGTTTTGCCTGTGTTTACTGTGCTGCCTGTGCTTGCTGCCTGTGATTGCTGTGCTGCCTGTGCTTGCTGTGCTGCCTGTGCTTGCTGCCTGTGCTTGCTGTGCTGCCTGTGCTTATTGCCTGTGCTTGCTGTGCTGCCTGTGCTTGCTGCCTGTGCTTATTGCCTGTGCTTGCTGTGCTGCCTGTGCTTGCTGCCTGTGCTTGCTGTGCTGCCTGTGCTTGCTGCCTGTGCTTGCTGTGCTCCCTGTGCTGTGCTGCCTGTGCTTGATGTGCTGCCTGTGTTTGCTGTGCTGCCTGTGCTTGCTGCCTGTGCTGCCTGTGCTTGCTGTGCTGCCTGTGTTTGCTGTGCTGCCTGTGCTTGCTGTGCTGCCTGTGTTTACTGTGCTGCCTGTGCTTGCTGCCTGTGATTGCTGTGCTGCCTGTGCTTGCTGTGCTGCCTGTGTTTGCTGCCTGTGCTTGCTGTGCTGCCTGTGCTTATTGCCTGTGCTTGCTGTGCTGCCTGTGCTTGCTGCCTGTGCTTATTGCCTGTGCTTGCTGTGCTGCCTGTGCTTGCTGCCTGTGCTTGCTGTGCTGCCTGTGCTGTGCTGCCTCTGTTTGCTGTGCTGCCTGTGCTTGCTGTGCTGCCTGTGCTTGCTGCCTGTGCTTGCTGTGCTCCCTGTGCTGTGCTGCCTGTGCTTGATGTGCTGCCTGTGTTTGCTGTGCTGCCTGTGCTTGCTGCCTGTGCTGCCTGTGCTTGCTGTGCTGCCTGTGTTTGCTGTGCTGCCTGTGCTTGCTGTGCTGCCTGTGTTTACTGTGCTGCCTGTGCTTGCTGCCTGTGATTGCTGTGCTGCCTGTGCTTGCTGTGTTGCCTGTGCTTGCTGCCTGTGCTTGCTGTGCTGCCTGTGCTTGCTGCCTGTGCTTGCTGTGCTGCCTGTGCTTGCTGCCTGTGATTGCTGTGCTGCCAGTGCTTGCTGCCTGTGCTTGCTGCCCGTGCTTGCTGTGCTGCCGTTGCTTGCTGCCCGTGCTTGCTGTGCTGCCGGTGCTTGCTGTGCTGCCTGTGCTGCCGGTGCTTGCTGTCTGTGCTTGCTGTGCTGCCTGTGCTTGCTGTGCTGCCTGTGCTGTGCTGCCTGTCCTTGCTGTGCTGCCTGTGCTTGCTGTGCTGCCTGTGCTGTGCTGCCTGTCCTTGCTGTGCTGCCTGTGCTTGCTGCCTGTGCTTGCTGTGCTGCCTGTGCTGTGCTGCCTTTGCTTGCTGCCTGTGCTTGCTGCCTGTGCTTGATGTGCTGCCTGTGTTTGCTGTGCTGCCTGTGCTTGCTGCCTGTGCTTGCTGTGCTGCCGGTGCTGCCTGTGCTTGCTGCCTGTGCTTGCTGTGCTGCCTGTGCTGTGCTGCCTGTGCTTGCTGCCTGTGCTGCCTGTGCTGCCGGTGCTTGCTGTGCTGCCTGTGCTTGCTGCCTGTGCTTGCTGTGCTGCCTGTGCTTGCTGCCTGTGCTTGCTGTGCTGCCTGTGCTTATTGCCTGTGCTTGCTGTGCTGCCTGTGCTTGCTGCCTGTGCTTGCTGTGCTGCCTGTGCTTGCTGTGCTGCCTGTGCTGTGCTGCCTGTGTTTGCTGTGCTGCCTGTGCTGCCTGTGCTTGCTGCCTGTGCATGCTGTGCTGCCTGTGCTTGCTGTGCTGCCTGTGCTGTGCTGCCTGTGCTTGCTGTGCTGCCTGTGCTGTGCTGCCTGTGCTGTACTGCCTGTGCTTGATGTGCTGCCTGTGTTTGCTGTGCTGCCTGTGCTTGCTGCCTGTGCTTGCTGTGCTGCCTGTGCTTGCTGCCTGTGCTTGCTGCCTGTGCTTGCTGTGTTGCCTGTGCTTGCTGTGCTGCCTGTGCTTGCTGTGTTGCCTGTGCTTGCTGCCTGTGCTTGCTGTGCCGCCTGTGCCTGCTGCCTATGCTTGCTGCCTGTGCTTGCTGTGTTGCCTGTGCTTGCTGCCCGTGCTTGCTGTGCTGCCTGTGCTTGCTGTGCTGCCTGTGCTTGCTGCCTGTGCTTGCTGTGCTGCCTGTGCTTGCTGTGCTGAAAGTGCTGTGCTGCCTGTGCTTGCTGTGCTGCCTGTGCTGTGCTGCCTGTGCTGTACTGCCTGTGCTTGATGTGCTGCCTGTGTTTGCTGTGCTGCCTGTGCTTGCTGCCTGTGCTTGCTGTGCTGCCTGTGCTTGCTGCCTGTGCTTGCTGTGCTGCCTGTGCTTGCTGTGCTGAAAGTGCTGTGCTGCCTGTGCTTGCTGTGCTGCCTGTGCTGTGCTGCCTGTGCTGTACTGCCTGTGCTTGATGTGCTGCCTGTGTTTGCTGTGCTGCCTGTGCTTGCTGCCTGTGCTTGCTGTGCTGCCTGTGCTTGCTGCCTGTGCTTGCTGCCTGTGCTTGCTGTGTTGCCTGTCCTTGCTGTGCTGCCTGTGTTTGCTGTGCTGCCTGTGCTTGCTGCCTGTGCTGCCTGTGCTTGCTGTGTTGCCTGTGCTTGCTGTGCTGCCTAAGCTGTGCTGCCTGTGTTTGCTGTGCTGCCTGTGCTGCCTGTGTTTGCTGTGCTGCCTGTGCTTGCTGCCTGTGCTTGCTGTGCTGCCTGTGCTTGCTGCCTGTGCTTGCTGTGCTGCCTGTGCTGTGCTGCCTGTCCTTGCTGTGCTGTCTGTGTTTGCTGTGCTGCCTGTGCTTGCTGCCTGTGCATGCTGTGCTGCCTGTGCTTGCTGTGTTGCCTGTGCTTGCTGTGCTGCCTGTGCTGTGCTGCCTGTGCTTGCTGTGCTGCCTGTGCTGTGCTGCCTGTGCTGTGCTGCCTGTGCTTGCTGTGCTGCCTGTGCTGTGCTGCCTGTCCTTGCTGTGCTGTCTGTGTTTGCTGTGCTGCCTGTGCTTGCTGCCTGTGCATGCTGTGCTGCCTGTGCTTGCTGTGTTGCCTGTGCTTGCTGTGCTGCCTAAGCTGTGCTGCCTGTGTTTGCTGTGCTGCCTGTGCTTGCTGCCTGTCCTTGCTGTGCTGCCTGTGTTTGCTGTGCTGCCTGTGCTTGCTGCCTGTGCTGCCTGTGCTTGCTGTGTTGCCTGTGCTTGCTGTGCTGCCTAAGCTGTGCTGCCTGTGTTTGCTGTGCTGCCTGTGCTGCCTGTGTTTGCTGTGCTGCCTGTGCTTGCTGCCTGTGATTGCTGTGCTGCCTGTGCTTGCTGTGCTGCCTGTGCTTGCTGCCTGTGCTTGCTGTGCTGCCTGTGCTTATTGCCTGTGCTTGCTGTGCTGCCTGTGCTTGCTGCCTGTGCTTATTGCCTGTGCTTGCTGTGCTGCCTGTGCTTGCTGCCTGTGCTTGCTGTGCTGCCTGTGCTGTGCTGCCTCTGTTTGCTGTGCTGCCTGTGCTTGCTGTGCTGCCTGTGCTTGCTGCCTGTGCTTGCTGTGCTCCCTGTGCTGTGCTGCCTGTGCTTGATGTGCTGCCTGTGTTTGCTGTGCTGCCTGTGCTTGCTGCCTGTGCTGCCTGTGCTTGCTGTGCTGCCTGTGTTTGCTGTGCTGCCTGTGCTTGCTGTGCTGCCTGTGTTTACTGTGCTGCCTGTGCTTGCTGCCTGTGATTGCTGTGCTGCCTGTGCTTGCTGTGCTGCCTGTGTTTGCTGCCTGTGCTTGCTGTGCTGCCTGTGCTTATTGCCTGTGCTTGCTGTGCTGCCTGTGCTTGCTGCCTGTGCTTATTGCCTGTTCTTGCTGTGCTGCCTGTGCTTGCTGCCTGTGCTTGCTGTGCTGCCTGTGCTTGCTGTGCTGCCTGTGCTGTGCTGCCTCTGTTTGCTGTGCTGCCTGTGCTTGCTGTGCTGCCTGTGCTTGCTGCCTGTGCTTGCTGTGCTCCCTGTGCTGTGCTGCCTGTGCTTGATGTGCTGCCTGTGTTTGCTGTGCTGCCTGTGCTTGCTGCCTGTGCTGCCTGTGCTTGCTGTGCTGCCAGTGCTGTGCTGCCTGTGCTTGCTGTGCTGCCTGTGCTGTGCTGCCTGTGCTGCCTGTGTTTGCTGTGCTGTCTGTGCTGTGCTGCCTGTGCTTGCTGTGCTGCCTGTGCTGCCTGTGCTTGCTGTGCTGCCTGTGCTGTGCTGCCTGTGCTTGCTGTGCTGCCTGTGCTGTGCTGCCTGTCCTTGCTGTGCTGCCTGTGTTTGCTGTGCTGCCTGTGCTTGCTGCCTGTGCATGCTGTGCTGCCTGTGCTTGCTGTGCTGCCTGTGCTGCCTGTGCTTGCTGCCTGTGCTTGCTGTGCTGCCTGTGCTTGCTGTGCTGCCTGTGCTGCCTGTGCTTGCTGCCTGTGCTTGCTGTGCTGCCTGTGCTTGCTGCCTGTGCTTGCTGCCTGTGTTTGCTGTGCTTCACTTGCTGTGCTGCCTGTGCTTGCTGCCTGTGCTGCCTGTACTTGCTGCCTGTGCTTGCTGTGCTGCCTGTGCTTGCTGCCTGTGTTTGCTGTGCTGCCTGTGCTTGCTGCCGGTGCTTGCTGCCCGTGCTTGCTGTGCTGCCGGTGCTTGCTGTGCTGCCTGTGCTTGCTGCCTGTGCTTGCTGTGCTGCCTGTGCTGTGCTGCCTGTCCTTGCTGTGCTGCCTGTGTTTGCTGTGCTGCCTGTGCTTGCTGCCTGTGCTTGCTGTGTTGCCTGTGCTTGCTGTGCTGCCTAAGCTGTGCTGCCTGTGTTTGCTGTGCTGCCTGTGCTTGCTGCCTGTGCTGCCTGTGCTTGCTGTGCTGCCTGTGTTTGCTGTGCTGCCTGTGCTTGCTGCCTGTGCTTGATGTGCTGCCTGTGCTTGCTGTGCTGCCTGTGCTGTGCTGCCTGTGCTTGCTGTGCTGCCTGTGCTGTGCTGCCTGTGCTGTGCTGCCTGTGCTTGCTGTGCTGCCTGTGCTGTGCTGCCTGTGCTTGCTGTGCTGCCTGTGTTTGCTGTGCTGCCTGTGCTTGCTGCCTGTGCTTGCTGTGCTGCCTGTGCTTGCTGCCTGTGCTTGCTGTGTTGCCTGTGCTTGCTGTGATGCCTGTGCTTGCTGTGCTGCCTGTGTTTACTGTGCTGCCTGTGCTTGCTGCCTGTGCTTGCTGTGCTGCCTGTGCTTGCTGTGTTGCCTGTGCTTGCTGCCTGTGCTTGCTGTGCTGCCAGTGCTTGCCGCCTGTGCTTGCTGCCCGTGCTTGCTGGCCGTGCTTGCTGTGCTGCCGGTGCTTGCTGTGCTGCCTGTGCTTGCTGCCTGTGCTTGCTGTGCTGCCAGTGCTGTGCTGCCTGTGCTTGCTGTGCTGCCTGTGCTGTGCTGCCTGTGCTGTGCTGCCTGTGCTGCCTGTGTTTGCTGTGCTGCCTGTGCTTGCTGCCTGTGCTTGCTGTGCTGCCTGTGTTTGCTGTGCTGCCTGTGCTTGCTGCCTGTGCTTGCTGTGCTGCCTGTGCTGTGCTGCCTGTGCTTGATGTGCTGCCTGTGTTTGCTGTGCTGCCTGTGCTTGCTGCCTGTGCTTGCTGTGCTGCCTCTGCTGTGCTGCCTGTGCTTGCTGTGCTGCCTGTGCTTGCTGCGTGTGCTTGCTGCCTGTGCTTGCTGTGCTGCCTGTGCTTGCTGTGCTGTCTGTGCTGTGCTGCCTGTGCTTGCTGTGCTGCCTGTGCTGCCTGTGCTTGCTGCCTGTGCTTGCTGTGCTGCCTGTGCTTGCTGCCTGTGCTTGCTGCCTGTGTTTGCTGTGCTGCCTGTGCTTGCTGTGCTGCCTGTGCTTGCTGCCTGTGCTGCCTGTACTTGCTGCCTGTGCTTGCTGTGCTGCCTGTGCTTGCTGCCTGTGTTTGCTGTGCTGCCTGTGCTTGCTGCCGGTGCTTGCTGCCCGTGCTTGCTGTGCTGCCGGTGCTTGCTGTGCTGCCTGTGCTTGCTGCCTGTGCTTGCTGTGCTGCCTGTGCTTGCTGTGCTGCTTGTGCTGTGCTGCCTGTCCTTGCTGTGCTGCCTGTGTTTGCTGTGCTGCCTGTGCTTGCTGCCTGTGCATGCTGTGCTGCCTGTGCTTGCTGTGTTGCCTGTGCTGCCTGTGCTGTGCTGCCTGTGTTTGCTGTGCTTCCTGTGCTTGCTGCCTGTGCTTGCTGTGCTGCCTGTGCTTGCTGCCTGTGCTTGATGTGCTGCCTGTGCTTGCTGTGCTGCCTGTGCTGTGCTGCCTGTGCTTGCTGTGCTGCCTGTACTGTGCTGCCTGTGCTGTGCTGCCTGTGCTTGCTGTGCTGCCTGTGCTGTGCTGCCTGTGCTTGCTGTGCTGCCTGTGTTTGCTGTGCTGCCTGTGCTTGCTGCCTGTGCTTGCTGTGCTGCCTGTGCTTGCTGCCTGTGCTTGCTGCCTGTGCTTGCTGTGTTGCCTGTGCTTGCTGCCTGTGCTTGCTGTGTTGCCTGTGCTTGCTGTGCTGCCTGTGCTTGCTGTGCTGCCTGTGTTTACTGTGCTGCCTATGCTTGCTGCCTGTGCTTGCTGTGCTGCCTGTGCTTGCTGTGTTGCCTGTGCTTGCTGCCTGTGCTTGCTGTGCTGCCAGTGCTTGCCGCCTGTGCTTGCTGCCCGTGCTTGCTGGCCGTGCTTGCTGTGCTGCCGGTGCTTGCTGTGCTGCCTGTGCTTGCTGCCTGTGCTTGCTGTGCTGCCAGTGCTGTGCTGCCTGTGCTTGCTGTGCTGCCTGTGCTGTGCTGCCTGTGCTGCCTGTGTTTGCTGTGCTGCCTGTGCTTGCTGCCTGTGCTTGCTGTGCTGCCTGTGCTTGCTGTCCTGCCTGTGCTTGCTGTCCTGCCTGTGCTTGCTGCCTGTGCTTGCTGTGCTACCTGTGCTTGCTGCCTGTGCTTGCTGTGCTGCCTGTGCTTGCTGCCTGTGCTGCCTGTGTTTGCTGTGCTGCCTGTGCTTGCTGTGCTGCCTGTGCTTGCTGCCTGTGCTTGCTGTGCTGCCTGTGCTTGCTGTGTTGCCTGTGCTTGCTGCCTGTGCTTGCTGTGCTGCCTGTGCTTGCTGCCTGTGCTTGCTGTGCTGCCTGTGCTTGCTGTCCTGCCTGTGCTTGCTGTGCTGCCTGTGCTTGCTGTCCTGCCTGTGCTTGCTGTCCTGCCTGTGCTTGCTGCCTGTGCTTGCTGTGCTGCCTGTGCTTGCTGCCTGTGCTTGCTGTGCTGCCTGTGCTTGCTGCCTGTGCTGCCTGTGCTTGCTGTGCTGCCTGTGTTTGCTGTGCTGCCTGTGCTTGCTGCCTGTGCTTGCTGCCTATGCTTGCTGTGCTGCCTGTGTTTGCTGCCTGTGCTGCTGTGCTGCCTGTGCTTGCTGTGCTGCCTGTGCTTGCTGCCTGTGCTTGCTGTGTTGCCTGTGCTTGCTGCCTGTGCTTGCTGTGTTGCCTGTGCTTGCTGCCTGTGCTTGCTGTGCTGCCTGTGTTTGCTGTGCTGCCTGTGCTTGCTGCCTGTGCTGCCTGTGCTTGCTGTGCTGCCTGTGTTTGCTGTGCTGCCTGTGCTTGCTGTGCTGCCTGTGCTTGCTGCCTATGCTTGCTGTGCTGCCTGTGCTTGCTGTGCTGCCTGTGCTTGCTGCCTGTGCTGCCTGTGCTTGCTGTGCTGCCTGTGTTTGCTGTGCTGCCTGTGCTTGCTGCCTGTGCTTGCTGTGCTGCCTGTGCTTGCTGCCTGTGCTTGCTGTGCTGCCTGTGTTTGCTGCCTGTGCTTGCTGTGCTGCCTGTGCTTGCTGTGCTGCTTGTGCTGTGCTGCCTGTCCTTGCTGTGCTGCCTGTGTTTGCTGTGCTGCCTGTGCTTGCTGCCTGTGCATGCTGTGCTGCCTGTGCTTGCTGTGTTGCCTGTGCTGCCTGTGCTGTGCTGCCTGTGTTTGCTGTGCTTCCTGTGCTTGCTGCCTGTGCTGCCTGTGCTTGCTGTGCTGCCTGTGTTTGCTGTGCTGCCTGTGCTTGCCGCCTGTGCTTGATGTGCTGCCTGTGCTTGCTGTGCTGCCTGTGCTGTGCTGCCTGTGCTTGCTGTGCTGCCTGTACTGTGCTGCCTGTGTTTGCTGTGCTGCCTGTGCTTGCTGTGCTGCCTGTGCTGTGCTGCCTGTGCTTGCTGTGCTGCCTGTGCTTGCTGCCTGTGCTTGATGTGCTGCCTGTGCTTGCTGTGCTGCCTGTGCTGTGCTGCCTGTGCTTGCTGTGCTGCCTGTACTGTGCTGCCTGTGCTGTGCTGCCTGTGCTTGCTGTGCTGCCTGTGCTGTGCTGCCTGTGCTTGCTGTGCTGCCTGTGTTTGCTGTGCTGCCTGTGCTTGCTGCCTGTGCTTGCTGTGCTGCCTGTGCTTGCTGCCTGTGCTTGCTGCCTGTGCTTGCTGTGTTGCCTGTGCTTGCTGCCTGTGCTTGCTGTGTTGCCTGTGCTTGCTGTGCTGCCTGTGCTTGCTGTGCTGCCTGTGTTTACTGTGCTGCCTATGCTTGCTGCCTGTGCTTGCTGTGCTGCCTGTGCTTGCTGTGTTGCCTGTGCTTGCTGCCTGTGCTTGCTGTGCTGCCAGTGCTTGCCGCCTGTGCTTGCTGCCCGTGCTTGCCGGCCGTGCTTGCTGTGCTGCCGGTGCTTGCTGTGCTGCCTGTGCTTGCTGCCTGTGCTTGCTGTGCTGCCAGTGCTGTGCTGCCTGTGCTTGCTGTGCTGCCTGTGCTGTGCTGCCTGTGCTGCCTGTGTTTGCTGTGCTGCCTGTGCTTGCTGCCTGTGCTTGCTGTGCTGCCTGTGCTTGCTGTCCTGCCTGTGCTTGCTGTCCTGCCTGTGCTTGCTGCCTGTGCTTGCTGTGCTACCTGTGCTTGCTGCCTGTGCTTGCTGTGCTGCCTGTGTTTGCTGTGCTGCCTGTGCTTGCTGTGCTGCCTGTGCTTGCTGCCTGTGCTTGCTGTGCTGCCTGTGCTTGCTGTGTTGCCTGTGCTTGCTGCCTGTGCTTGCTGTGCTACCTGTGCTTGCTGCCTGTGCTTGCTGTGCTGCCTGTGCTTGCTGTCCTGCCTGTGCTGCCTGTGCTTGGTGTCCTGCCTGTGCTTGCTGTCCTGCCTGTGCTTGCTGCCTGTGCTTGCTGTGCTGCCTGTGCTTGCTGCCTGTGCTTGCTGTGCTGCCTGTGCTTGCTGCCTGTGCTGCCTGTGCTTGCTGTGCTGCCTGTGTTTGCTGTGCTGCCTGTGCTTGCTGTCTGTGCTTGCTGCCTATGCTTGCTGTGCTGCCTGTGTTTGCTGCCTGTGCTGCTGTGCTGCCTGTGCTTGCTGTGCTGCCTGTGCTTGCTGCCTGTGCTTGCTGTGTTGCCTGTGCTTGCTGCCTGTGCTTGCTGTGTTGCCTGTGCTTGCTGCCTGTGCTTGCTGTGCTGCCTGTGTTTGCTGTGCTGCCTGTGCTTGCTGCCTGTGCTGCCTGTGCTTGCTGTGCTACCTGTGTTTGCTGTGCTGCCTGTGCTTGCTGTGCTGCCTGTGCTTGCTGCCTATGCTTGCTGTGCTGCCTGTGCTTGCTGTGCTGCCTGTGCTTGCTGCCTGTGCTGCCTGTGCTTGCTGTGCTGCCTGTGTTTGCTGTGCTGCCTGTGCTTGCTGCCTGTGCTTGCTGTGCTGCCTGTGCTTGCTGCCTGTGCTTGCTGTGCTGCCTGTGTTTGCTGTGCTGCCTGTGCTTGCTGCCTGTGTTTGCTGTGCTGCCTGTGCTTGCTGCCTGTGCTTGCTGCCTGTGCTTGCTGTGTTGCCTGTGCTTGCTGTGCTGCCTGTGCTTGCTGTGCTGCCTGTGTTTACTGTGCTGCCTGTGCTTGCTGCCTGTGCTTGCTGTGCTGCCTGTGCTTGCTGTGTTGCCTGTGCTTGCTGCCTGTGCTTGCTGCCCGTGCTTGCTGGCCGTGCTTGCTGGCCGTGCTTGCTGTGCTGCCGGTGCTTGCTGTGTTGCCTGTGCTTGCTGCCTGTGCTTGCTGTGCTGCCTGTGCTTGCTGTGCTGCCAGTGCTTGCTGCCTGTGCTTGCTGCCCGTGCTTGCTTGCCGTGCTTGCTGTGCTGCCGGTGCTTGCTGTGCTGCCTGTGCTTGCAGCCTGTGCTGCCTGTGCTTGCAGCCTGTGCTGCCTGTGCTTGCTGTGCTGCCTGTGCTGCCTGTGCTTGCTGCCTGTGCTTGCTGTGCTGCCTGTGCTTGCTGCCTGTGCTTGCTGTGCTGCCTGTGCTTGCTGTCCTGCCTGTGCTTGCTGTCCTGCCTGTGCTTGCTGCCTGTGCTTGCTGTGCTGCCTGTGCTTGCTGTGCTGCCTGTGCTTGCTGCCTGTGCTGCCTGTGCTTGCTGTGCTGCCTGTGTTTGCTGTGCTGCCTGTGCTTGCTGTGCTGCCTGTGCTTGCTGCCTGTGCTTGCTGTGCTGCCTGTGCTTGCTGCCTGTGCTGCCTGTGCTTGCTGTGCTGCCTGTGTTTGCTGTGCTGCCTGTGCTTGCTGCCTGTGCTTGCTGTCCTGCCTGTGCTTGCTGCCTGTGCTTGCTGTGCTGCCTGTGCTTGCTGCCTGTGCTTGCTGTGCTGCCTGTGCTGCCTGTGTTTGCTGTGCTGCCTGTGCTTGCTGTGCTGCCTGTGCTTGCTGTGCTGCCTGTGTTTGCTGTGCTGCCTGCGCTTGCTGCCTGTGCTTGCTGTGCTGCCTGTGTTTGCTGTGCTGCCTGTGCTTGCTGCCTGTGCTTGCTGTGCTGCCTGTGCTGTGCTGCCTGTGCTTGATGTGCTGCCTGTGTTTGCTGTGCTGCCTGTGCTTGCTGCCTGTGCTTGCCGTGCTGCCTCTGCTGTGCTGCCTGTGCTTGCTGTGCTGCCTGTGCTTGCTGCGTGTGCTTGCTGCCTGTGCTTGCTGTGCTGCCTGTGCTTGCTGTGCTGTCTGTGCTGTGCTGCCTGTGCTTGCTGTGCTGCCTGTGCTGCCTGTGCTTGCTGCCTGTGCTTGCTGTGCTGCCTGTGCTTGCTGCCTGTGCTTGCTGCCTGTGTTTGCTGTGCTGCACTTGCTGTGCTGCCTGTGCTTGCTGCCTGTGCTGCCTGTACTTGCTGCCTGTGCTTGCTGTGCTGCCTGTGCTTGCTGCCTGTGTTTGCTGTGCTGCCTGTGCTTGCTGCCGGTGCTTGCTGCCCGTGCTTGCTGTGCTGCCGGTGCTTGCTGTGCTGCCTGTGCTTGCTGCCTGTGCTTGCTGTGCTGCCTGTGCTTGCTGTGCTGCTTGTGCTGTGCTGCCTGTCCTTGCTGTGCTGCCTGTGTTTGCTGTGCTGCCTGTGCTTGCTGCCTGTGCATGCTGTGCTGCCTGTGCTTGCTGTGTTGCCTGTGCTGCCTGTGTTGTGCTGCCTGTGTTTGCTGTGCTTCCTGTGCTTGCTGCCTGTGCTGCCTGTGCTTGCTGTGCTGCCTGTGTTTGCTGTGCTGCCTGTGCTTGCCGCCTGTGCTTGATGTGCTGCCTGTGCTTGCTGTGCTGCCTGTGCTGTGCTGCCTGTGCTTGCTGTGCTGCCTGTACTGTGCTGCCTGTGTTTGCTGTGCTGCCTGTGCTTGCTGTGCTGCCTGTGCTGTGCTGCCTGTGCTTGCTGTGCTGCCTGTGCTTGCTGCCTGTGCTTGATGTGCTGCCTGTGCTTGCTGTGCTGCCTGTGCTGTGCTGCCTGTGCTTGCTGTGCTGCCTGTACTGTGCTGCCTGTGCTGTGCTGCCTGTGCTTGCTGTGCTGCCTGTGCTGTGCTGCCTGTGCTTGCTGTGCTGCCTGTGTTTGCTGTGCTGCCTGTGCTTGCTGCCTGTGCTTGCTGTGCTGCCTGTGCTTGCTGCCTGTGCTTGCTGCCTGTGCTTGCTGTGTTGCCTGTGCTTGCTGCCTGTGCTTGCTGTGTTGCCTGTGCTTGCTGTGCTGCCTGTGCTTGCTGTGCTGCCTGTGTTTACTGTGCTGCCTATGCTTGCTGTCTGTGCTTGCTGTGCTGCCTGTGCTTGCTGTGTTGCCTGTGCTTGCTGCCTGTGCTTGCTGTGCTGCCTGTGCTTGCTGTGCTGCCAGTGCTTGCCGCCTGTGCTTGCTGCCCGTGCTTGCTGGCCGTGCTTGCTGTGCTGCCGGTGCTTGCTGTGCTGCCTGTGCTTGCTGCCTGTGCTTGCTGTGCTGCCAGTGCTGTGCTGCCTGTGCTGTGCTGCCTGTGCTGCCTGTGTTTGCTGTGCTGCCTGTGCTTGCTGCCTGTGCTTGCTGTGCTGCCTGTGCTTGCTGTCCTGCCTGTGCTTGCTGTCCTGCCTGTGCTTGCTGCCTGTGCTTGCTGTGCTACCTGTGCTTGCTGCCTGTGCTTGCTGTGCTGCCTGTGCTTGCTGCCTGTGCTGCCTGTGTTTGCTGTGCTGCCTGTGCTTGCTGTGCTGCCTGTGCTTGCTGCCTGTGCTTGCTGTGCTGCCTGTGCTTGCTGTGTTGCCTGTGCTTGCTGCCTGTGCTTGCTGTGCTGCCTGTGCTTGCTGCCTGTGCTTGCTGTGCTGCCTGTGCTTGCTGTGCTGCCTGTGCTTGCTGTCCTGCCTGTGCTTGCTGTCCTGCCTGTGCTTGCTGCCTGTGCTTGCTGTGCTGCCTGTGTTTGCTGTGCTGCCTGTGCTTGCTGCCTGTGCTTGCTGCCTATGCTTGCTGTGCTGCCTGTGCTGCTGTGCTGCCTGTGCTTGCTGTGCTGCCTGTGCTTGCTGCCTGTGCTTGCTGTGCTGCCTGTGCTTGCTGTGTTGCCTGTGCTTGCTGCCTGTGCTTGCTGCCTGTGCTTGCTGTGCTGCCTGTGCTTGCTGTGTTGCCTGTGCTTGCTGCCTGTACATGCTGTGCTGCCTGTGCTTGCTGTGCTGCCTGTGCTTGCTGTCCTGCCTGTGCTTGCTGTCCTGCCTGTGCTTGCTGCCTGTGCTGCCTGTGTTTGCTGTGCTGCCTGTGCTTGCTGCCTGTGTTTGCTGTGCTGCCTGTGCTTGCTGCCTGTGCTTGCTGTGCTGCCTGTGCTTGCTGCCTGTGCTTGCTGTGCTGCCTGTGTTTGCTGTGCTGCCTGTGCTTGCTGCCTGTGCTGCCTGTGCTTGCTGTGCTGCCTGTGTTTGCTGTGCTGCCTGTGCTTGCTGTGCTGCCTGTGCTTGCTGCCTGTGCTTGCTGTGCTGCCTGTGCTTGCTGTGCTGCCTGTGCTTGCTGCCTGTGCTGCCTGTGCTTGCTGTGCTGCCTGTGTTTGCTGTGCTGCCTGTGCTTGCTGCCTGTGCTTGCTGTGCTGCCTGTGCTTGCTGCCTGTGCTTGCTGTGCTGCCTGTGTTTGCTGTGCTGCCTGTGCTTGCTGCCTGTGTTTGCTGTGCTGCCTGTGCTTGCTGCCTGTGCTTGCTGCCTGTGCTTGCTGTGTTGCCTGTGCTTGCTGTGCTGCCTGTGCTTGCTGTGCTGCCTGTGTTTGCTGTGCTGCCTGTACTTGCTGCCTGTGCTTGCTGTGCTGCCTGTGCTTGCTGCCTGTGCTTGCTGTGCTGCCTGTGCTTGCTGTGCTGCCAGTGCTTGCTGCCTGTGCTTGCTGCCCGTGCTTGCTGGCCGTGCTTGCTGGCCGTGCTTGCTGTGCTGCCGGTGCTTGCTGTGTTGCCTGTGCTTGCTGCCTGTGCTTGCTGTGCTGCCTGTGCTTGCTGTGCTGCCAGTGCTTGCTGCCTGTGCTTGCTGCCCGTGCTTGCTTGCCGTGCTTGCTGTGCTGCCGGTGCTTGCTGTGCTGCCTGTGCTTGCAGCCTGTGCTGCCTGTGCTTGCAGCCTGTGCTGCCTGTGCTTGCTGTGCTGCCTGTGCTGCCTGTGCTTGCTGCCTGTGCTTGCTGTGCTGCCTGTGCTTGCTGCCTGTGTTTGCTGTGCTGCCTGTGCTTGCTGCCTGTGCTTGCTGTGCTGCCCGTGCTTGCTGCCTGTGCTTGCTGCCCGTGCTTGCTGTGCTGCCGGTGCTTGCTGTGCTGCCTGTGCTTGCTGTGCTGCCTGTGCTTGCTGTGCTGCCTGTCCTTTCTGTGGTGCCTGTGTTTGCTGTGCTGCCTGTGCTTGCAGTCTGTGCTTGCTGTGTTGCCTGTGCTTGCTGTGCTGCCTGTGCTGTGCTGCCTGTGCTTGATGTGCTGCCTGTGTTTGCTGTGCTGCCTGTACTTGCTGCCTGTGCTTGCTGTGCTGCCTGTGCTGTGCTGCCTGTGCTTGCTGTGCTGCCTGTGCTTGCTGCCTGTGCTTGCTGCCTGTGCTTGCTGTGCTGCCTGTGCTTGCTGTGCTGCCTGTGTTTGCTGTGCTGCCTGTCCTTTCTGTGGTGCCTGTGTTTGCTGTGCTGCCTGTGCTTGCAGTCTGTGCTTGCTGTGCTGCCTGTGCTTGCTGTGCTGCCTGTGCTTGCTGTGCTGCCAGTGCTTGCTGCCTGTGCTTGCTGCCCGTGCTTGCTGGCCGTGCTTGCTGGCCGTGCTTGCTGTGCTGCCGGTGCTTGCTGTGTTGCCTGTGCTTGCTGCCCGTGCTTGCTGTGCTGCCGGTGCTTGCTGTGCTGCCTGTGCTTGCTGTGCTGCCTGTGCTTGCTGTGCTGCCTGTCCTTTCTGTGGTGCCTGTGTTTGCTGTGCTGCCTGTGCTTGCAGTCTGTGCTTGCTGTGTTGCCTGTGCTTGCTGTGCTGCCTGTGCTGTTCTGCCTGTGCTTGATGTGCTGCCTGTGTTTGCTGTGCTGCCTGTACTTGCTGCCTGTGCTTGCTGTGCTGCCTGTGCTTGCTGCCTGTGCTTGCTGTGCTGCCTGTGCTTGCTGTGCTGCCAGTGCTTGCTGCCTGTGCTTGCTGCCCGTGCTTGCTGGCCGTGCTTGCTGGCCGTGCTTGCTGTGCTGCCGGTGCTTGCTGTGTTGCCTGTGCTTGCTGCCTGTGCTTGCTGTGCTGCCTGTGCTTGCTGTGCTGCCAGTGCTTGCTGCCTGTGCTTGCTGCCCGTGCTTGCTTGCCGTGCTTGCTGTGCTGCCGGTGCTTGCTGTGCTGCCTGTGCTTGCAGCCTGTGCTGCCTGTGCTTGCAGCCTGTGCTGCCTGTGCTTGCTGTGCTGCCTGTGCTGCCTGTGCTTGCTGCCTGTGCTTGCTGTGCTGCCTGTGCTTGCTGCCTGTGTTTGCTGTGCTGCCTGTGCTTGCTGCCTGTGCTTGCTGTGCTGCCCGTGCTTGCTGCCTGTGCTTGCTGCCCGTGCTTGCTGTGCTGCCGGTGCTTGCTGTGCTGCCTGTGCTTGCTGTGCTGCCTGTGCTTGCTGTGCTGCCTGTCCTTTCTGTGGTGCCTGTGTTTGCTGTGCTGCCTGTGCTTGCAGTCTGTGCTTGCTGTGTTGCCTGTGCTTGCTGTGCTGCCTGTGCTGTGCTGCCTGTGCTTGATGTGCTGCCTGTGTTTGCTGTGCTGCCTGTACTTGCTGCCTGTGCTTGCTGTGCTGCCTGTGCTGTGCTGCCTGTGCTTGCTGTGCTGCCTGTGCTTGCTGCCTGTGCTTGCTGCCTGTGCTTGCTGTGCTGCCTGTGCTTGCTGTGCTGCCTGTGTTTGCTGTGCTGCCTGTGCTTGCTGCCTGTGCTTGCAGTCTGTGCTTGCTGTGCTGCCTGTGCTTGCTGTGTTGCCTGTGCTTGCTGTGCTGCCTGTGCTGTGCTGCCTGTGCTTGATGTGCTGCCTGTGTTTGCTGTGCTGCCTGTGCTTGCTGCCTGTGCTTGCTGTGCTGCCTGTGCTTGCTGCCTGTGTTTGCTGTGCTGCCTGTGCTTGCTGCCTGTGCTTGCTGTGCTGCCCGTGCTTGCTGCCTGTGCTTGCTGCCCGTGCTTGCTGTGCTGCCGGTGCTTGCTGTGCTGCCTGTGCTTGCTGCCTGTGCTTGCTGTGCTGCCTGTGCTTGCTGCCTGTGTTTGCTGTGCTGCCTGTGCTTGCTGCCTGTGCTTGCTGTGCTGCCCGTGCTTGCTGCCTGTGCTTGCTGCCCGTGCTTGCTGTGCTGCCGGTGCTTGCTGTCCTGCCTGTGCTTGCTGCCTGTGCTGCCTGTGTTTGCTGTGCTGCCTGTGCTTGCTGCCTGTGTTTGCTGTGCTGCCTGTGCTTGCTGCCTGTGCTTGCTGTGCTGCCTGTGCTTGCTGCCTGTGCTTGCTGCCCGTGCTTGCTGTGCTGCCGGTGCTTGCTGTGCTGCCTGTGCTTGCTGCCTGTGCTTGCTGTGCTGCCTGTGCTTGCTGTGCTGCCTGTCCTTTCTGTGGTGCCTGTGTTTGCTGTGCTGCCTGTGCTTGCTGCCGGTGCTTGCTGCCCGTGCTTGCTGTGCTGCCGGTGCTTGCTGTGCTGCCTGTGCTTGCTGCCTGTGCTTGCTGTGCTGCCTGTGCTTGCTGTGCTGCTTGTGCTGTGCTGCCTGTCCTTGCTGTGCTGCCTGTGTTTGCTGTGCTGCCTGTGCTTGCTGCCTGTGCATGCTGTGCTGCCTGTGCTTGCTGTGTTGCCTGTGCTGCCTGTGCTGTGCTGCCTGTGTTTGCTGTGCTTCCTGTGCTTGCTGCCTGTGCTGCCTGTGCTTGCTGTGCTGCCTGTGTTTGCTGTGCTGCCTGTGCTTGCCGCCTGTGCTTGATGTGCTGCCTGTGCTTGCTGTGCTGCCTGTGCTGTGCTGCCTGTGCTTGCTGTGCTGCCTGTACTGTGCTGCCTGTGTTTGCTGTGCTGCCTGTGCTTGCTGTGCTGCCTGTGCTGTGCTGCCTGTGCTTGCTGTGCTGCCTGTGCTTGCTGCCTGTGCTTGATGTGCTGCCTGTGCTTGCTGTGCTGCCTGTGCTGTGCTGCCTGTGCTTGCTGTGCTGCCTGTACTGTGCTGCCTGTGCTGTGCTGCCTGTGCTGCCTGTGCTGTGCTGCCTGTGCTTGCTGTGCTGCCTGTGTTTGCTGTGCTGCCTGTGCTTGCTGCCTGTGCTTGCTGCCTGTGCTTGCTGTGTTGCCTGTGCTTGCTGCCTGTGCTTGCTGTGTTGCCTGTGCTTGCTGTGCTGCCTGTGCTTGCTGTGCTGCCTGTGTTTACTGTGCTGCCTATGCTTGCTGCCTGTGCTTGCTGTGCTGCCTGTGCTTGCTGTGTTGCCTGTGCTTGCTGCCTGTGCTTGCTGTGCTGCCAGTGCTTGCCGCCTGTGCTTGCTGCCCGTGCTTGCTGGCCGTGCTTGCTGTGCTGCCGGTGCTTGCTGTGCTGCCTGTGCTGCCTGTGTTTGCTGTGCTGCCTGTGCTTGCTGCCTGTGCTTGCTGTGCTGCCTGTGCTTGCTGTCCTGCCTGTGCTTGCTGTCCTGCCTGTGCTTGCTGCCTGTGCTTGCTGTGCTACCTGTGCTTGCTGCCTGTGCTTGCTGTGCTGCCTGTGCTTGCTGCCTGTGCTGCCTGTGCTTGCTGTGCTGCCTGTGCTTGCTGCCTGTGCTTGCTGTGCTGCCTGTGCTTGCTGTGTTGCCTGTGCTTGCTGCCTGTGCTTGCTGTGCTGCCTGTGCTTGCTGCCTGTGCTTGCTGTGCTGCCTGTGCTTGCTGTCCTGCCTGTGCTTGCTGTGCTGCCTGTGCTTGCTGTCCTGCCTGTGCTTGCTGTCCTGCCTGTGCTTGCTGCCTGTGCTTGCTGTGCTGCCTGTGCTGTGCTGCCTGTGCTTGATGTGCTGCCTGTGTTTGCTGTGCTGCCTGTGCTTGCTGCCTGTGCTTGCCGTGCTGCCTCTGCTGTGCTGCCTGTGCTTGCTGTGCTGCCTGTGCTTGCTGCGTGTGCTTGCTGCCTGTGCTTGCTGTGCTGCCTGTGCTTGCTGTGCTGTCTGTGCTGTGCTGCCTGTGCTTGCTGTGCTGCCTGTGCTGCCTGTGCTTGCTGCCTGTGCTTGCTGTGCTGCCTGTGCTTGCTGCCTGTGCTTGCTGCCTGTGTTTGCTGTGCTGCACTTGCTGTGCTGCCTGTGCTTGCTGCCTGTGCTGCCTGTACTTGCTGCCTGTGCTTGCTGTGCTGCCTGTGCTTGCTGCCTGTGTTTGCTGTGCTGCCTGTGCTTGCTGCCGGTGCTTGCTGCCCGTGCTTGCTGTGCTGCCGGTGCTTGCTGTGCTGCCTGTGCTTGCTGCCTGTGCTTGCTGTGCTGCCTGTGCTTGCTGTGCTGCTTGTGCTGTGCTGCCTGTCCTTGCTGTGCTGCCTGTGTTTGCTGTGCTGCCTGTGCTTGCTGCCTGTGCATGCTGTGCTGCCTGTGCTTGCTGTGTTGCCTGTGCTGCCTGTGTTTGCTGTGCTTCCTGTGCTTGCTGCCTGTGCTGCCTGTGCTTGCTGTGCTGCCTGTGTTTGCTGTGCTGCCTGTGCTTGCCGCCTGTGCTTGATGTGCTGCCTGTGCTTGCTGTGCTGCCTGTGCTGTGCTGCCTGTGCTTGCTGTGCTGCCTGTACTGTGCTGCCTGTGTTTGCTGTGCTGCCTGTGCTTGCTGTGCTGCCTGTGCTGTGCTGCCTGTGCTTGCTGTGCTGCCTGTGCTTGCTGCCTGTGCTTGATGTGCTGCCTGTGCTTGCTGTGCTGCCTGTGCTGTGCTGCCTGTGCTTGCTGTGCTGCCTGTACTGTGCTGCCTGTGCTGTGCTGCCTGTGCTTGCTGTGCTGCCTGTGCTGTGCTGCCTGTGCTTGCTGTGCTGCCTGTGTTTGCTGTGCTGCCTGTGCTTGCTGCCTGTGCTTGCTGTGCTGCCTGTGCTTGCTGCCTGTGCTTGCTGCCTGTGCTTGCTGTGTTGCCTGTGCTTGCTGCCTGTGCTTGCTGTGTTGCCTGTGCTTGCTGTGCTGCCTGTGCTTGCTGTGCTGCCTGTGTTTACTGTGCTGCCTATGCTTGCTGTCTGTGCTTGCTGTGCTGCCTGTGCTTGCTGTGTTGCCTGTGCTTGCTGCCTGTGCTTGCTGTGCTGCCTGTGCTTGCTGTGCTGCCAGTGCTTGCCGCCTGTGCTTGCTGCCCGTGCTTGCTGGCCGTGCTTGCTGTGCTGCCGGTGCTTGCTGTGCTGCCTGTGCTTGCTGCCTGTGCTTGCTGTGCTGCCAGTGCTGTGCTGCCTGTGCTGTGCTGCCTGTGCTGCCTGTGTTTGCTGTGCTGCCTGTGCTTGCTGCCTGTGCTTGCTGTGCTGCCTGTGCTTGCTGTCCTGCCTGTGCTTGCTGTCCTGCCTGTGCTTGCTGCCTGTGCTTGCTGTGCTACCTGTGCTTGCTGCCTGTGCTTGCTGTGCTGCCTGTGCTTGCTGCCTGTGCTGCCTGTGTTTGCTGTGCTGCCTGTGCTTGCTGTGCTGCCTGTGCTTGCTGCCTGTGCTTGCTGTGCTGCCTGTGCTTGCTGTGTTGCCTGTGCTTGCTGCCTGTGCTTGCTGTGCTGCCTGTGCTTGCTGCCTGTGCTTGCTGTGCTGCCTGTGCTTGCTGTGCTGCCTGTGCTTGCTGTCCTGCCTGTGCTTGCTGTCCTGCCTGTGCTTGCTGCCTGTGCTTGCTGTGCTGCCTGTGTTTGCTGTGCTGCCTGTGCTTGCTGCCTGTGCTTGCTGCCTATGCTTGCTGTGCTGCCTGTGCTGCTGTGCTGCCTGTGCTTGCTGTGCTGCCTGTGCTTGCTGCCTGTGCTTGCTGTGCTGCCTGTGCTTGCTGTGTTGCCTGTGCTTGCTGCCTGTGCTTGCTGCCTGTGCTTGCTGTGCTGCCTGTGCTTGCTGTGTTGCCTGTGCTTGCTGCCTGTACATGCTGTGCTGCCTGTGCTTGCTGTGCTGCCTGTGCTTGCTGTCCTGCCTGTGCTTGCTGTCCTGCCTGTGCTTGCTGCCTGTGCTGCCTGTGTTTGCTGTGCTGCCTGTGCTTGCTGCCTGTGTTTGCTGTGCTGCCTGTGCTTGCTGCCTGTGCTTGCTGTGCTGCCTGTGCTTGCTGCCTGTGCTTGCTGTGCTGCCTGTGTTTGCTGTGCTGCCTGTGCTTGCTGCCTGTGCTGCCTGTGCTTGCTGTGCTGCCTGTGTTTGCTGTGCTGCCTGTGCTTGCTGTGCTGCCTGTGCTTGCTGCCTGTGCTTGCTGTGCTGCCTGTGCTTGCTGTGCTGCCTGTGCTTGCTGCCTGTGCTGCCTGTGCTTGCTGTGCTGCCTGTGTTTGCTGTGCTGCCTGTGCTTGCTGCCTGTGCTTGCTGTGCTGCCTGTGCTTGCTGCCTGTGCTTGCTGTGCTGCCTGTGTTTGCTGTGCTGCCTGTGCTTGCTGCCTGTGTTTGCTGTGCTGCCTGTGCTTGCTGCCTGTGCTTGCTGCCTGTGCTTGCTGTGTTGCCTGTGCTTGCTGTGCTGCCTGTGCTTGCTGTGCTGCCTGTGTTTACTGTGCTGCCTGTGCTTGCTGCCTGTGCTTGCTGTGCTGCCAGTGCTTGCTGCCTGTGCTTGCTGGCCGTGCTTGCTGGCCGTGCTTGCTGGCCGTGCTTGCTGTGCTGCCGGTGCTTGCTGTGTTGCCTGTGCTTGCTGCCTGTGCTTGCTGTGCTGCCTGTGCTTGCTGTGCTGCCAGTGCTTGCTGCCTGTGCTTGCTGCCCGTGCTTGCTTGCCGTGCTGGCTGTGCTGCCGGTGCTTGCTGTGCTGCCTGTGCTTGCAGCCTGTGCTGCCTGTGCTTGCAGCCTGTGCTGCCTGTGCTTGCTGTGCTGCCTGTGCTGCCTGTGCTTGCTGCCTGTGCTTGCTGTGCTGCCTGTGCTTGCTGCCTGTGTTTGCTGTGCTGCCTGTGCTTGCTGCCTGTGCTTGCTGTGCTGCCCGTGCTTGCTGCCTGTGCTTGCTGCCCGTGCTTGCTGTGCTGCCGGTGCTTGCTGTGCTGCCTGTGCTTGCTGTGCTGCCTGTGCTTGCTGTGCTGCCTGTCCTTTCTGTGGTGCCTGTGTTTGCTGTGCTGCCTGTGCTTGCAGTCTGTGCTTGCTGTGTTGCCTGTGCTTGCTGTGCTGCCTGTGCTGTTCTGCCTGTGCTTGATGTGCTGCCTGTGTTTGCTGTGCTGCCTGTACTTGCTGCCTGTGCTTGCTGTGCTGCCTGTGCTTGCTGCCTGTGCTTGCTGTGCTGCCTGTGCTTGCTGTGCTGCCAGTGCTTGCTGCCTGTGCTTGCTGCCCGTGCTTGCTGGCCGTGCTTGCTGGCCGTGCTTGCTGTGCTGCCGGTGCTTGCTGTGTTGCCTGTGCTTGCTGCCTGTGCTTGCTGTGTTGCCTGTGCTTGCTGTGCTGCCTGTGCTTGCTGTGCTGCCTGTGTTTACTGTGCTGCCTATGCTTGCTGCCTGTGCTTGCTGTGCTGCCTGTGCTTGCTGTGTTGCCTGTGCTTGCTGCCTGTGCTTGCTGTGCTGCCAGTGCTTGCCGCCTGTGCTTGCTGCCCGTGCTTGCTGGCCGTGCTTGCTGTGCTGCCGGTGCTTGCTGTGCTGCCTGTGCTGCCTGTGTTTGCTGTGCTGCCTGTGCTTGCTGCCTGTGCTTGCTGTGCTGCCTGTGCTTGCTGTCCTGCCTGTGCTTGCTGTCCTGCCTGTGCTTGCTGCCTGTGCTTGCTGTGCTACCTGTGCTTGCTGCCTGTGCTTGCTGTGCTGCCTGTGCTTGCTGCCTGTGCTGCCTGTGCTTGCTGTGCTGCCTGTGCTTGCTGCCTGTGCTTGCTGTGCTGCCTGTGCTTGCTGTGTTGCCTGTGCTTGCTGCCTGTGCTTGCTGTGCTGCCTGTGCTTGCTGCCTGTGCTTGCTGTGCTGCCTGTGCTTGCTGTCCTGCCTGTGCTTGCTGTGCTGCCTGTGCTTGCTGTCCTGCCTGTGCTTGCTGTCCTGCCTGTGCTTGCTGCCTGTGCTTGCTGTGCTGCCTGTGCTGTGCTGCCTGTGCTTGATGTGCTGCCTGTGTTTGCTGTGCTGCCTGTGCTTGCTGCCTGTGCTTGCCGTGCTGCCTCTGCTGTGCTGCCTGTGCTTGCTGTGCTGCCTGTGCTTGCTGCGTGTGCTTGCTGCCTGTGCTTGCTGTGCTGCCTGTGCTTGCTGTGCTGTCTGTGCTGTGCTGCCTGTGCTTGCTGTGCTGCCTGTGCTGCCTGTGCTTGCTGCCTGTGCTTGCTGTGCTGCCTGTGCTTGCTGCCTGTGCTTGCTGCCTGTGTTTGCTGTGCTGCACTTGCTGTGCTGCCTGTGCTTGCTGCCTGTGCTGCCTGTACTTGCTGCCTGTGCTTGCTGTGCTGCCTGTGCTTGCTGCCTGTGTTTGCTGTGCTGCCTGTGCTTGCTGCCGGTGCTTGCTGCCCGTGCTTGCTGTGCTGCCGGTGCTTGCTGTGCTGCCTGTGCTTGCTGCCTGTGCTTGCTGTGCTGCCTGTGCTTGCTGTGCTGCTTGTGCTGTGCTGCCTGTCCTTGCTGTGCTGCCTGTGTTTGCTGTGCTGCCTGTGCTTGCTGCCTGTGCATGCTGTGCTGCCTGTGCTTGCTGTGTTGCCTGTGCTGCCTGTGTTTGCTGTGCTTCCTGTGCTTGCTGCCTGTGCTGCCTGTGCTTGCTGTGCTGCCTGTGTTTGCTGTGCTGCCTGTGCTTGCCGCCTGTGCTTGATGTGCTGCCTGTGCTTGCTGTGCTGCCTGTGCTGTGCTGCCTGTGCTTGCTGTGCTGCCTGTACTGTGCTGCCTGTGTTTGCTGTGCTGCCTGTGCTTGCTGTGCTGCCTGTGCTGTGCTGCCTGTGCTTGCTGTGCTGCCTGTGCTTGCTGCCTGTGCTTGATGTGCTGCCTGTGCTTGCTGTGCTGCCTGTGCTGTGCTGCCTGTGCTTGCTGTGCTGCCTGTACTGTGCTGCCTGTGCTGTGCTGCCTGTGCTTGCTGTGCTGCCTGTGCTGTGCTGCCTGTGCTTGCTGTGCTGCCTGTGTTTGCTGTGCTGCCTGTGCTTGCTGCCTGTGCTTGCTGTGCTGCCTGTGCTTGCTGCCTGTGCTTGCTGCCTGTGCTTGCTGTGTTGCCTGTGCTTGCTGCCTGTGCTTGCTGTGTTGCCTGTGCTTGCTGTGCTGCCTGTGCTTGCTGTGCTGCCTGTGTTTACTGTGCTGCCTATGCTTGCTGTCTGTGCTTGCTGTGCTGCCTGTGCTTGCTGTGTTGCCTGTGCTTGCTGCCTGTGCTTGCTGTGCTGCCTGTGCTTGCTGTGCTGCCAGTGCTTGCCGCCTGTGCTTGCTGCCCGTGCTTGCTGGCCGTGCTTGCTGTGCTGCCGGTGCTTGCTGTGCTGCCTGTGCTTGCTGCCTGTGCTTGCTGTGCTGCCAGTGCTGTGCTGCCTGTGCTGTGCTGCCTGTGCTGCCTGTGTTTGCTGTGCTGCCTGTGCTTGCTGCCTGTGCTTGCTGTGCTGCCTGTGCTTGCTGTCCTGCCTGTGCTTGCTGTCCTGCCTGTGCTTGCTGCCTGTGCTTGCTGTGCTACCTGTGCTTGCTGCCTGTGCTTGCTGTGCTGCCTGTGCTTGCTGCCTGTGCTGCCTGTGTTTGCTGTGCTGCCTGTGCTTGCTGTGCTGCCTGTGCTTGCTGCCTGTGCTTGCTGTGCTGCCTGTGCTTGCTGTGTTGCCTGTGCTTGCTGCCTGTGCTTGCTGTGCTGCCTGTGCTTGCTGCCTGTGCTTGCTGTGCTGCCTGTGCTTGCTGTGCTGCCTGTGCTTGCTGTCCTGCCTGTGCTTGCTGTCCTGCCTGTGCTTGCTGCCTGTGCTTGCTGTGCTGCCTGTGTTTGCTGTGCTGCCTGTGCTTGCTGCCTGTGCTTGCTGCCTATGCTTGCTGTGCTGCCTGTGCTGCTGTGCTGCCTGTGCTTGCTGTGCTGCCTGTGCTTGCTGCCTGTGCTTGCTGTGCTGCCTGTGCTTGCTGTGTTGCCTGTGCTTGCTGCCTGTGCTTGCTGCCTGTGCTTGCTGTGCTGCCTGTGCTTGCTGTGTTGCCTGTGCTTGCTGCCTGTACATGCTGTGCTGCCTGTGCTTGCTGTGCTGCCTGTGCTTGCTGTCCTGCCTGTGCTTGCTGTCCTGCCTGTGCTTGCTGCCTGTGCTGCCTGTGTTTGCTGTGCTGCCTGTGCTTGCTGCCTGTGTTTGCTGTGCTGCCTGTGCTTGCTGCCTGTGCTTGCTGTGCTGCCTGTGCTTGCTGCCTGTGCTTGCTGTGCTGCCTGTGTTTGCTGTGCTGCCTGTGCTTGCTGCCTGTGCTGCCTGTGCTTGCTGTGCTGCCTGTGTTTGCTGTGCTGCCTGTGCTTGCTGTGCTGCCTGTGCTTGCTGCCTGTGCTTGCTGTGCTGCCTGTGCTTGCTGTGCTGCCTGTGCTTGCTGCCTGTGCTGCCTGTGCTTGCTGTGCTGCCTGTGTTTGCTGTGCTGCCTGTGCTTGCTGCCTGTGCTTGCTGTGCTGCCTGTGCTTGCTGCCTGTGCTTGCTGTGCTGCCTGTGTTTGCTGTGCTGCCTGTGCTTGCTGCCTGTGTTTGCTGTGCTGCCTGTGCTTGCTGCCTGTGCTTGCTGCCTGTGCTTGCTGTGTTGCCTGTGCTTGCTGTGCTGCCTGTGCTTGCTGTGCTGCCTGTGTTTACTGTGCTGCCTGTGCTTGCTGCCTGTGCTTGCTGTGCTGCCAGTGCTTGCTGCCTGTGCTTGCTGGCCGTGCTTGCTGGCCGTGCTTGCTGGCCGTGCTTGCTGTGCTGCCGGTGCTTGCTGTGTTGCCTGTGCTTGCTGCCTGTGCTTGCTGTGCTGCCTGTGCTTGCTGTGCTGCCAGTGCTTGCTGCCTGTGCTTGCTGCCCGTGCTTGCTTGCCGTGCTGGCTGTGCTGCCGGTGCTTGCTGTGCTGCCTGTGCTTGCAGCCTGTGCTGCCTGTGCTTGCAGCCTGTGCTGCCTGTGCTTGCTGTGCTGCCTGTGCTGCCTGTGCTTGCTGCCTGTGCTTGCTGTGCTGCCTGTGCTTGCTGCCTGTGTTTGCTGTGCTGCCTGTGCTTGCTGCCTGTGCTTGCTGTGCTGCCCGTGCTTGCTGCCTGTGCTTGCTGCCCGTGCTTGCTGTGCTGCCGGTGCTTGCTGTGCTGCCTGTGCTTGCTGTGCTGCCTGTGCTTGCTGTGCTGCCTGTCCTTTCTGTGGTGCCTGTGTTTGCTGTGCTGCCTGTGCTTGCAGTCTGTGCTTGCTGTGTTGCCTGTGCTTGCTGTGCTGCCTGTGCTGTTCTGCCTGTGCTTGATGTGCTGCCTGTGTTTGCTGTGCTGCCTGTACTTGCTGCCTGTGCTTGCTGTGCTGCCTGTGCTTGCTGCCTGTGCTTGCTGTGCTGCCTGTGCTTGCTGTGCTGCCAGTGCTTGCTGCCTGTGCTTGCTGCCCGTGCTTGCTGGCCGTGCTTGCTGGCCGTGCTTGCTGTGCTGCCGGTGCTTGCTGTGTTGCCTGTGCTTGCTGCCTGTGCTTGCTGTGCTGCCTGTGCTTGCTGTGCTGCCAGTGCTTGCTGCCTGTGCTTGCTGCCCGTGCTTGCTTGCCGTGCTTGCTGTGCTGCCGGTGCTTGCTGTGCTGCCTGTGCTTGCAGCCTGTGCTGCCTGTGCTTGCAGCCTGTGCTGCCTGTGCTTGCTGTGCTGCCTGTGCTGCCTGTGCTTGCTGCCTGTGCTTGCTGTGCTGCCTGTGCTTGCTGCCTGTGTTTGCTGTGCTGCCTGTGCTTGCTGCCTGTGCTTGCTGTGCTGCCCGTGCTTGCTGCCTGTGCTTGCTGCCCGTGCTTGCTGTGCTGCCGGTGCTTGCTGTGCTGCCTGTGCTTGCTGTGCTGCCTGTGCTTGCTGTGCTGCCTGTCCTTTCTGTGGTGCCTGTGTTTGCTGTGCTGCCTGTGCTTGCAGTCTGTGCTTGCTGTGTTGCCTGTGCTTGCTGTGCTGCCTGTGCTGTGCTGCCTGTGCTTGATGTGCTGCCTGTGTTTGCTGTGCTGCCTGTACTTGCTGCCTGTGCTTGCTGTGCTGCCTGTGCTGTGCTGCCTGTGCTTGCTGTGCTGCCTGTGCTTGCTGCCTGTGCTTGCTGCCTGTGCTTGCTGTGCTGCCTGTGCTTGCTGTGCTGCCTGTGTTTGCTGTGCTGCCTGTCCTTTCTGTGGTGCCTGTGTTTGCTGTGCTGCCTGTGCTTGCAGTCTGTGCTTGCTGTGCTGCCTGTGCTTGCTGTGCTGCCTGTGCTTGCTGTGCTGCCAGTGCTTGCTGCCTGTGCTTGCTGCCCGTGCTTGCTGGCCGTGCTTGCTGGCCGTGCTTGCTGTGCTGCCGGTGCTTGCTGTGTTGCCTGTGCTTGCTGCCCGTGCTTGCTGTGCTGCCGGTGCTTGCTGTGCTGCCTGTGCTTGCTGTGCTGCCTGTGCTTGCTGTGCTGCCTGTCCTTTCTGTGGTGCCTGTGTTTGCTGTGCTGCCTGTGCTTGCAGTCTGTGCTTGCTGTGTTGCCTGTGCTTGCTGTGCTGCCTGTGCTGTTCTGCCTGTGCTTGATGTGCTGCCTGTGTTTGCTGTGCTGCCTGTACTTGCTGCCTGTGCTTGCTGTGCTGCCTGTGCTTGCTGCCTGTGCTTGCTGTGCTGCCTGTGCTTGCTGTGCTGCCAGTGCTTGCTGCCTGTGCTTGCTGCCCGTGCTTGCTGGCCGTGCTTGCTGGCCGTGCTTGCTGTGCTGCCGGTGCTTGCTGTGTTGCCTGTGCTTGCTGCCTGTGCTTGCTGTGCTGCCTGTGCTTGCTGTGCTGCCAGTGCTTGCTGCCTGTGCTTGCTGCCCGTGCTTGCTTGCCGTGCTTGCTGTGCTGCCGGTGCTTGCTGTGCTGCCTGTGCTTGCAGCCTGTGCTGCCTGTGCTTGCAGCCTGTGCTGCCTGTGCTTGCTGTGCTGCCTGTGCTGCCTGTGCTTGCTGCCTGTGCTTGCTGTGCTGCCTGTGCTTGCTGCCTGTGTTTGCTGTGCTGCCTGTGCTTGCTGCCTGTGCTTGCTGTGCTGCCCGTGCTTGCTGCCTGTGCTTGCTGCCCGTGCTTGCTGTGCTGCCGGTGCTTGCTGTGCTGCCTGTGCTTGCTGTGCTGCCTGTGCTTGCTGTGCTGCCTGTCCTTTCTGTGGTGCCTGTGTTTGCTGTGCTGCCTGTGCTTGCAGTCTGTGCTTGCTGTGTTGCCTGTGCTTGCTGTGCTGCCTGTGCTGTGCTGCCTGTGCTTGATGTGCTGCCTGTGTTTGCTGTGCTGCCTGTACTTGCTGCCTGTGCTTGCTGTGCTGCCTGTGCTGTGCTGCCTGTGCTTGCTGTGCTGCCTGTGCTTGCTGCCTGTGCTTGCTGCCTGTGCTTGCTGTGCTGCCTGTGCTTGCTGTGCTGCCTGTGTTTGCTGTGCTGCCTGTGCTTGCTGCCTGTGCTTGCAGTCTGTGCTTGCTGTGCTGCCTGTGCTTGCTGTGTTGCCTGTGCTTGCTGTGCTGCCTGTGCTGTGCTGCCTGTGCTTGATGTGCTGCCTGTGTTTGCTGTGCTGCCTGTGCTTGCTGCCTGTGCTTGCTGTGCTGCCTGTGCTTGCTGCCTGTGTTTGCTGTGCTGCCTGTGCTTGCTGCCTGTGCTTGCTGTGCTGCCCGTGCTTGCTGCCTGTGCTTGCTGCCCGTGCTTGCTGTGCTGCCGGTGCTTGCTGTGCTGCCTGTGCTTGCTGCCTGTGCTTGCTGTGCTGCCTGTGCTTGCTGCCTGTGTTTGCTGTGCTGCCTGTGCTTGCTGCCTGTGCTTGCTGTGCTGCCCGTGCTTGCTGCCTGTGCTTGCTGCCCGTGCTTGCTGTGCTGCCGGTGCTTGCTGTGCTGCCTGTCCTTTCTGTGGTGCCTGTGTTTGCTGTGCTGCCTGTGCTTGCAGTCTGTGCTTGCTGTGTTGCCTGTGCTTGCTGTGCTGCCTGTGCTGTGCTGCCTGTGCTTGATGTGCTGCCTGTGTTTGCTGTGCTGCCTGTACTTGCTGCCTGTGCTTGCTGTGCTGCCTGTGCTGTGCTGCCTGTGCTTGCTGTGCTGCCTGTGCTTGCTGCCTGTGCTTGCTGCCTGTGCTTGCTGTGCTGCCTGTGCTTGCTGTGCTGCCTGTGTTTGCTGTGCTGCCTGTGCTTGCTGCCTGTGCTTGCAGTCTGTGCTTGCTGTGCTGCCTGTGCTTGCTGTGTTGCCTGTGCTTGCTGTGCTGCCTGTGCTGTGCTGCCTGTGCTTGATGTGCTGCCTGTGTTTGCTGTGCTGCCTGTGCTTGCTGCCTGTGCTTGCTGTGCTGCCTGTGCTGTGCTGCCTGTGCTTGCTGTGCTGCCTGTGTTTGCTGTGCTGCCTGTGCTTGCTGCCTGTGCTTGCTGTGCTGCCTGTGCTTGCTGCCTGTGCTTGCTGCCTGTGCTTGCTGTGTTGCCTGTGCTTGCTGCCTGTGCTTGCTGTGTTGCCTGTGCTTGCTGTGCTGCCTGTGCTTGCTGTGCTGCCTGTGTTTACTGTGCTGCCTATGCTTGCTGCCTGTGCTTGCTGTGCTGCCTGTGCTTGCTGTGTTGCCTGTGCTTGCTGCCTGTGCTTGCTGTGCTGCCTGTGCTTGCTGTGCTGCCAGTGCTTGCCGCCTGTGCTTGCTGCCCGTGCTTGCTGGCCGTGCTTGCTGTGCTGCCGGTGCTTGCTGTGCTGCCTGTGCTTGCTGTCCTGCCTGTGCTTGCTGTCCTGCCTGTGCTTGCTGCCTGTGCTGCCTGTGTTTGCTGTGCTGCCTGTGCTTGCTGCCTGTGTTTGCTGTGCTGCCTGTGCTTGCTGCCTGTGCTTGCTGTGCTGCCTGTGCTTGCTGCCTGTGCTTGCTGCCCGTGCTTGCTGTGCTGCCGGTGCTTGCTGTGCTGCCTGTGCTTGCTGCCTGTGCTTGCTGTGCTGCCTGTGCTTGCTGTGCTGCCTGTCCTTTCTGTGGTGCCTGTGTTTGCTGTGCTGCCTGTGCTTGCTGCCGGTGCTTGCTGCCCGTGCTTGCTGTGCTGCCGGTGCTTGCTGTGCTGCCTGTGCTTGCTGCCTGTGCTTGCTGTGCTGCCTGTGCTTGCTGTGCTGCTTGTGCTGTGCTGCCTGTCCTTGCTGTGCTGCCTGTGTTTGCTGTGCTGCCTGTGCTTGCTGCCTGTGCATGCTGTGCTGCCTGTGCTTGCTGTGTTGCCTGTGCTGCCTGTGCTGTGCTGCCTGTGTTTGCTGTGCTTCCTGTGCTTGCTGCCTGTGCTGCCTGTGCTTGCTGTGCTGCCTGTGTTTGCTGTGCTGCCTGTGCTTGCCGCCTGTGCTTGATGTGCTGCCTGTGCTTGCTGTGCTGCCTGTGCTGTGCTGCCTGTGCTTGCTGTGCTGCCTGTACTGTGCTGCCTGTGTTTGCTGTGCTGCCTGTGCTTGCTGTGCTGCCTGTGCTGTGCTGCCTGTGCTTGCTGTGCTGCCTGTGCTTGCTGCCTGTGCTTGATGTGCTGCCTGTGCTTGCTGTGCTGCCTGTGCTGTGCTGCCTGTGCTTGCTGTGCTGCCTGTACTGTGCTGCCTGTGCTGTGCTGCCTGTGCTGCCTGTGCTGTGCTGCCTGTGCTTGCTGTGCTGCCTGTGTTTGCTGTGCTGCCTGTGCTTGCTGCCTGTGCTTGCTGCCTGTGCTTGCTGTGTTGCCTGTGCTTGCTGCCTGTGCTTGCTGTGTTGCCTGTGCTTGCTGTGCTGCCTGTGCTTGCTGTGCTGCCTGTGTTTACTGTGCTGCCTATGCTTGCTGCCTGTGCTTGCTGTGCTGCCTGTGCTTGCTGTGTTGCCTGTGCTTGCTGCCTGTGCTTGCTGTGCTGCCAGTGCTTGCCGCCTGTGCTTGCTGCCCGTGCTTGCTGGCCGTGCTTGCTGTGCTGCCGGTGCTTGCTGTGCTGCCTGTGCTGCCTGTGTTTGCTGTGCTGCCTGTGCTTGCTGCCTGTGCTTGCTGTGCTGCCTGTGCTTGCTGTCCTGCCTGTGCTTGCTGTCCTGCCTGTGCTTGCTGCCTGTGCTTGCTGTGCTACCTGTGCTTGCTGCCTGTGCTTGCTGTGCTGCCTGTGCTTGCTGCCTGTGCTGCCTGTGCTTGCTGTGCTGCCTGTGCTTGCTGCCTGTGCTTGCTGTGCTGCCTGTGCTTGCTGTGTTGCCTGTGCTTGCTGCCTGTGCTTGCTGTGCTGCCTGTGCTTGCTGCCTGTGCTTGCTGTGCTGCCTGTGCTTGCTGTCCTGCCTGTGCTTGCTGTGCTGCCTGTGCTTGCTGTCCTGCCTGTGCTTGCTGTCCTGCCTGTGCTTGCTGCCTGTGCTTGCTGTGCTGCCTGTGCTTGCTGCCTGTGCTTGCTGTGCTGCCTGTGCTTGCTGCCTGTGCTGCCTGTGCTTGCTGTGCTGCCTGTGTTTGCTGTGCTGCCTGTGCTTGCTGCCTGTGCTTGCTGCCTATGCTTGCTGTGCTGCCTGTGTTTGCTGCCTGTGCTGCTGTGCTGCCTGTGCTTGCTGTGCTGCCTGTGCTTGCTGCCTGTGCTTGCTGTGCTGCCTGTGCTTGCTGTGTTGCCTGTGCTTGCTGCCTGTGCTTGCTGCCTGTGCTTGCTGTGCTGCCTGTGCTTGCTGTCCTGCCTGTGCTTGCTGCCTGTGCTTGCTGTGCTGCCTGTGTTTGCTGTGCTGCCTGTGCTTGCTGTGCTGCCTGTGCTTGCTGCCTGTGCTTGCTGCCTGTGCTTGCTGTGCTGCCTGTGCTTGCTGTGTTGCCTGTGCTTGCTGCCTGTACATGCTGTGCTGCCTGTGCTTGCTGTGCTGCCTGTGCTTGCTGTCCTGCCTGTGCTTGCTGTCCTGCCTGTGCTTGCTGCCTGTGCTGCCTGTGCTTGCTGTGCTGCCTGTGTTTGCTGTGCTGCCTGTGCTTGCTGCCGGTGCTTGCTGTGCTGCCTGTGCTTGCTGCCTGTGCTTGCTGTGCTGCCTGTGTTTGCTGTGCTGCCTGTGCTTGCTGCCTGTGTTTGCTGTGCTGCCTGTGCTTGCTGCCTGTGCTTGCTGCCCGTGCTTGCTGTGTTGCCTGTGCTTGCTGTGCTGCCTGTGCTTGCTGTGCTGCCTGTGCTTGCTGCCTGTGCTTGCTGTGCTGCCTGTGCTTGCTGTGTTGCCTGTGCTTGCTGCCTGTGCTTGCTGTGCTGCCTGTGCTTGCTGTGCTGCCAGTGCTTGCTGCCTGTGCTTGCTGCCCGTGCTTGCTGGCCGTGCTTGCTGGCCGTGCTTGCTGTGCTGCCGGTGCTTGCTGTGTTGCCTGTGCTTGCTGCCTGTGCTTGCTGTGCTGCCTGTGCTTGCTGTGCTGCCAGTGCTTGCTGCCTGTGCTTGCTGCCCGTGCTTGCTTGCCGTGCTTGCTGTGCTGCCGGTGCTTGCTGTGCTGCCTGTGCTTGCAGCCTGTGCTGCCTGTGCTTGCTGTGCTGCCTGTGCTGCCTGTGCTTGCTGCCTGTGCTTGCTGTGCTGCCTGTGCTTGCTGCCTGTGTTTGCTGTGCTGCCTGTGCTTGCTGCCTGTGCTTGCTGTGCTGCCCGTGCTTGCTGCCTGTGCTTGCTGCCCGTGCTTGCTGTGCTGCCGGTGCTTGTTGTGCTGCCTGTGCTTGCTGTGCTGCCTGTGCTTGCTGTGCTGCCTGTCCTTTCTGTGGTGCCTGTGTTTGCTGTGCTGCCTGTGCTTGCAGTCTGTGCTTGCTGTGTTGCCTGTGCTTGCTGTGCTGCCTGTGCTGTGCTGCCTGTGCTGTGCTGCCTGTGCTTGATGTGCTGCCTGTGTTTGCTGTGCTGCCTGTACTTGCTGCCTGTGCTTGCTGTGCTGCCTGTGCTGTGCTGCCTGTGCTTGCTGTGCTGCCTGTGCTTGCTGCCTGTGCTTGCTGCCTGTGCTTGCTGTGCTGCCTGTGCTTGCTGTGCTGCCTGTGTTTGCTGTGCTGCCTGTGCTTGCTGCCTGTGCTTGCAGTCTGTGCTTGCTGTGATGCCTGTGCTAGCTGTGTTGCCTGTGCTTGCTGTGCTGCCTGTGCTGTGCTGCCTGTGCTTGATGTGCTGCCTGTGTTTGCTGTGCTGCCTGTGCTTGCTGCCTGTGCTTGCTGTGCTGCCTGTGCTGTGCTGCCTGTGCTTGCTGTGCTGCCTGTGTTTGCTGTGCTGCCTGTGCTTGCTGCCTGTGCTTGCTGTGCTGCCTGTGCTTGCTGCCTGTGCTTGCTGCCTGTGCTTGCTGTGTTGCCTGTGCTTGCTGCCTGTGCTTGCTGTGTTGCCTGTGCTTGCTGTGCTGCCTGTGCTTGCTGTGCTGCCTGTGTTTACTGTGCTGCCTATGCTTGCTGCCTGTGCTTGCTGTGCTGCCTGTGCTTGCTGTGTTGCCTGTGCTTGCTGCCTGTGCTTGTTGTGCTGCCTGTGCTTGCTGTGCTGCCAGTGCTTGCCGCCTGTGCTTGCTGCCCGTGCTTGCTGGCCGTGCTTGCTGTGCTGCCGGTGCTTGCTGTGCTGCCTGTGCTTGCTGTCCTGCCTGTGCTTGCTGTCCTGCCTGTGCTTGCTGCCTGTGCTGCCTGTGTTTGCTGTGCTGCCTGTGCTTGCTGCCTGTGTTTGCTGTGCTGCCTGTGCTTGCTGCCTGTGCTTGCTGTGCTGCCTGTGCTTGCTGCCTGTGCTTGCTGCCCGTGCTTGCTGTGCTGCCGGTGCTTGCTGTGCTGCCTGTGCTTGCTGCCTGTGCTTGCTGTGCTGCCTGTCCTTTCTGTGGTGCCTGTGTTTGCTGTGCTGCCTGTGCTTGCAGTCTGTGCTTGCTGTGCTGCCTGTGCTTGCTGTGTTGCCTGTGCTTGCTGTGCTGCCTGTGCTGTGCTGCCTGTGCTTGATGTGCTGCCTGTGTTTGCTGTGCTGCCTGTGCTTGCTGCCTGTGCTTGCTGTGCTGCCTGTGCTGTGCTGCCTGTGCTTGCTGTGCTGCCTGTGCTTGCTGCCTGTGCTTGCTGCCTGTGCTTGCTGTGCTGCCTGTGCTTGCTGTGCTGCCTGTGTTTGCTGTGCTGCCTGTGCTTGCTGCCTGTGCTTGCAGTCTGTGCTTGCTGTGCTGCCTGTGCTTGCTGTGTTGCCTGTGCTTGCTGTGCTGCCTGTGCTGTGCTGCCTGTGCTTGATGTGCTGCCTGTGTTTGCTGTGCTGCCTGTGCTTGCTGCCTGTGCTTGCTGTGCTGCCTGTGCTGTGCTGCCTGTGCTTGCTGTGCTGCCTGTGTTTGCTGTGCTGCCTGTGCTTGCTGCCTGTGCTTGCTGTGCTGCCTGTGCTTGCTGCCTGTGCTTGCTGCCTGTGCTTGCTGTGTTGCCTGTGCTTGCTGCCTGTGCTTGCTGTGTTGCCTGTGCTTGCTGTGCTGCCTGTGTTTACTGTGCTGCCTGTGTTTACTGTGCTGCCTATGCTTGCTGCCTGTGCTTGCTGTGTTGCCTGTGCTTGCTGCCTGTGCTTGCTGTGCTGCCTGTGCTTGCTGTGGTGCCAGTGCTTGCCGCCTGTGCTTGCTGCCCGTGCTTGCTGGCCGTGCTTGCTGTGCTGCCGGTGCTTGCTGTGCTGCCTGTGCTTGCTGTCCTGCCTGTGCTTGCTGTCCTGCCTGTGCTTGCTGCCTGTGCTGCCTGTGTTTGCTGTGCTGCCTGTGCTTGCTGCCTGTGTTTGCTGTGCTGCCTGTGCTTGCTGCCTGTGCTTGCTGTGCTGCCTGTGCTTGCTGCCGGTGCTTGCTGTGCTGCCTGTGCTTGCAGCCTGTGCTGCCTGTGCTTGCTGTGCTGCCTGTGCTTGCTGCCTGTGCTTGCTGTGCTGCCTGTGCTTGCTGCCTGTGCTTGCTGCCCGTGCTTGCTGTGCTGCCGGTGCTTGCTGTGCTGCCTGTGCTTGCTGCCTGTGATTGCTGTGCTGCCTGTGCTTGCTGTGCTGCCTGTCCTTTCTGTGGTGCCTGTGTTTGCTGTGCTGCCTGTGCTTGCAGTCTGTGCTTGCTGTGCTGCCTGTGCTTGCTGTGTTGCCTGTGCTTGCTGTGCTGCCTGTGCTGTGCTGCCTGTGCTTGATGTGCTGCCTGTGTTTGCTGTGCTGCCTGTGCTTGCTGCCTGTGCTTGCTGTGCTGCCTGTGTTTGCTGTGCTGCCTGTGCTTGCTGCCTGTGTTTGCTGTGCTGCCTGTGCTTGCTGCCTGTGCTTGCTGCCTGTGCTTGCTGTGTTGCCTGTGCTTGCTGCCTGTGCTTGCTGTGTTGCCTGTGCTTGCTGTGCTGCCTGTGTTTACTGTGCTGCCTGTGCTTGCAGTCTGTGCTTGCTGTGCTGCCTGTGCTTGCTGTGCTGCCTGTGCTTGCTGTGTTGCCTGTGCTTGCTGCCTGTGCTTGCTGTGCTGCCAGTGCTTGCTGTGCTGCCTGTGCTTGCTGTGCTGCCTGTGCTTGCTGTGTTGCCTGTGCTTGCTGTGCTGCCGGTGCTTGCTGTGCTGCCTGTGCTTGCTGCCTGTGCTTGCTGCCTGTGCTTGCTGTGCTGCCAGTGCTGTGCTGCCTGTGCTTGCTGTGCTGCCTGTGCTGTGCTGCCTGTGCTGCCTGTGTTTGCTGTGCTGTCTGTGCTGTGCTGCCTGTGCTTGCTGTGCTGCCTGTGCTGCCTGTGCTTGCTGTGCTGCCTGTGCTGTGCTGCCTGTGCTTGCTGTGCTGCCTGTGCTGTGCTGCCTGTCCTTGCTGTGCTGCCTGTGTTTGCTGTGCTGCCTGTGCTTGCTGCCTGTGCATGCTGTGCTGCCTGTGCTGCCTGTGCTTGCTGCCTGTGCTTGCTGTGCTGCCTGTGCTTGCTGCCTGTGCTTGCTGTGCTGCCTGTGCTGCCTGTGCTTGCTGCCTGTGCTTGCTGTGCTGCCTGTGCTTGCTGCCTGTGCTTGCTGCCTGTGTTTGCTGTGCTGCACTTGCTGTGCTGCCTGTGCTTGCTGCCTGTGCTGCCTGTACTTGCTGCCTGTGCTTGCTGTGCTGCCAGTGCTTGCCGCCTGTGCTTGCTGCCCGTGCTTGCTGGCCGTGCTTGCTGTGCTGCCTGTGCTTGCAGCCTGTGCTGCCTGTGCTTGCTGTGCTGCCTGTGCTGCCTGTGCTTGCTGTGCTGCCTGTGCTTGCTGCCTGTGTTTGCTGTGCTGCCTGTGCTTGCTGCCTGTGCTTGCTGTGCTGCCCGTGCTTGCTGCCTGTGCTTGCTGCCCGTGCTTGCTGTGCTGCCGGTGCTTGCTGTGCTGCCTGTGCTTGCTGTGCTGCCTGTGCTTGCTGTGCTGCCTGTCCTTTCTGTGGTGCCTGTGCTTGCTGTGCTGCCTGTGCTGTGCTGCCTGTGCTTGATGTGCTGCCTGTGTTTGCTGTGCTGCCTGTGCTTGCTGCCTGTGCTTGCTGTGCTGCCTGTGCTGTGCTGCCTGTGCTTGCTGTGCTGCCTGTGTTTGCTGTGCTGCCTGTGCTTGCTGCCTGTGCTTGCTGTGCTGCCTGTGCTTGCTGCCTGTGCTTGCTGCCTGTGCTTGCTGTGTTGCCTGTGCTTGCTGCCTGTGCTTGCTGTGTTGCCTGTGTTTGCTGTGCTGCCTGTGCTTGCTGCCTGTGCTTGCTGCCTGTGCTTGCTGTGTTGCCTGTGCTTGCTGCCTGTGCTTGCTGTGTTGCCTGTGCTTGCTGTGCTGCCTGTGTTTACTGTGCTGCCTGTGCTTGCAGTCTGTGCTTGCTGTGCTGCCTGTGCTTGCTGTGCTGCCTGTGCTTGCTGTGTTGCCTGTGCTTGCTGCCTGTGCTTGCTGTGCTGCCAGTGCTTGCTGTGCTGCCTGTGCTTGCTGTGCTGCCTGTGCTTGCTGTGTTGCCTGTGCTTGCTGTGCTGCCGGTGCTTGCTGTGCTGCCTGTGCTTGCTGCCTGTGCTTGCTGCCTGTGCTTGCTGTGCTGCCAGTGCTGTGCTGCCTGTGCTTGCTGTGCTGCCTGTGCTGTGCTGCCTGTGCTGCCTGTGTTTGCTGTGCTGTCTGTGCTGTGCTGCCTGTGCTTGCTGTGCTGCCTGTGCTGCCTGTGCTTGCTGTGCTGCCTGTGCTGTGCTGCCTGTGCTTGCTGTGCTGCCTGTGCTGTGCTGCCTGTCCTTGCTGTGCTGCCTGTGTTTGCTGTGCTGCCTGTGCTTGCTGCCTGTGCATGCTGTGCTGCCTGTGCTGCCTGTGCTTGCTGCCTGTGCTTGCTGTGCTGCCTGTGCTTGCTGCCTGTGCTTGCTGTGCTGCCTGTGCTGCCTGTGCTTGCTGCCTGTGCTTGCTGTGCTGCCTGTGCTTGCTGCCTGTGCTTGCTGCCTGTGTTTGCTGTGCTGCACTTGCTGTGCTGCCTGTGCTTGCTGCCTGTGCTGCCTGTACTTGCTGCCTGTGCTTGCTGTGCTGCCAGTGCTTGCCGCCTGTGCTTGCTGCCCGTGCTTGCTGGCCGTGCTTGCTGTGCTGCCTGTGCTTGCAGCCTGTGCTGCCTGTGCTTGCTGTGCTGCCTGTGCTGCCTGTGCTTGCTGTGCTGCCTGTGCTTGCTGCCTGTGTTTGCTGTGCTGCCTGTGCTTGCTGCCTGTGCTTGCTGTGCTGCCCGTGCTTGCTGCCTGTGCTTGCTGCCCGTGCTTGCTGTGCTGCCGGTGCTTGCTGTGCTGCCTGTGCTTGCTGTGCTGCCTGTGCTTGCTGTGCTGCCTGTCCTTTCTGTGGTGCCTGTGCTTGCTGTGCTGCCTGTGCTGTGCTGCCTGTGCTTGATGTGCTGCCTGTGTTTGCTGTGCTGCCTGTGCTTGCTGCCTGTGCTTGCTGTGCTGCCTGTGCTGTGCTGCCTGTGCTTGCTGTGCTGCCTGTGTTTGCTGTGCTGCCTGTGCTTGCTGCCTGTGCTTGCTGTGCTGCCTGTGCTTGCTGCCTGTGCTTGCTGCCTGTGCTTGCTGTGTTGCCTGTGCTTGCTGCCTGTGCTTGCTGTGCTGCCTGTGCTTGCTGTGCTGCCTGTGTTTACTGTGCTGCCTGTGTTTACTGTGCTGCCTATGCTTGCTGCCTGTGCTTGCTGTGCTGCCTGTGCTTGCTGTGTTGCCTGTGCTTGCTGCCTGTGCTTGCTGTGCTGCCTGTGCTTGCTGTGCTGCCAGTGCTTGCCGCCTGTGCTTGCTGCCCGTGCTTGCTGGCCGTGCTTGCTGTGCTGCCGGTGCTTGCTGTGCTGCCTGTGCTTGCTGTCCTGCCTGTGCTTGCTGTCCTGCCTGTGCTTGCTGCCTGTGCTGCCTGTGTTTGCTGTGCTGCCTGTGCTTGCTGCCTGTGTTTGCTGTGCTGCCTGTGCTTGCTGCCTGTGCTTGCTGTGCTGCCTGTGCTTGCTGCCTGTGCTTGCTGCCCGTGCTTGCTGTGCTGCCGGTGCTTGCTGTGCTGCCTGTGCTTGCTGCCTGTGCTTGCTGTGCTGCCTGTGCTTGCTGTGCTGCCTGTCCTTTCTGTGGTGCCTGTGTTTGCTGTGCTGCCTGTGCTTGCAGTCTGTGCTTGCTGTGCTGCCTGTGCTTGCTGTGTTGCCTGTGCTTGCTGTGCTGCCTGTGCTGTGCTGCCTGTGCTTGATGTGCTGCCTGTGTTTGCTGTGCTGCCTGTGCTTGCTGCCTGTGCTTGCTGTGCTGCCTGTGCTGTGCTGCCTGTGCTTGCTGTGCTGCCTGTGCTTGCTGTGCTGCCTGTGCTGTGCTGCCTGTGCTTGCTGTGCTGCCTGTGTTTGCTGTGCTGCCTGTGTTTGCTGTGCTGCCTGTGCTTGCTGCCTGTGCTTGCAGTCTGTGCTTGCTGTGCTGCCTGTGCTTGCTGTGCTGCCTGTGCTGTGCTGCCTGTGCTTGATGTGCTGCCTGTGTTTGCTGTGCTGCCTGTGCTTGCTGCCTGTGCTTGCTGTGCTGCCTGTGCTGTGCTGCCTGTGCTTGCTGTGCTGCCTGTGCTTGCTGCCTGTGCTTGCTGCCTGTGCTTGCTGTGCTGCCTGTGTTTGCTGTGCTGCCTGTGCTTGCTGCCTGTGCTTGCTGCCTGTGCTTGCTGTGCTGCCTGTGCTTGCTGCCTGTGCTGCTGTGCTGCCTTTGCTTGCTGTGCTGCCTGTGCTTGCTGTCCTGCCTGTGCTTGCTGTCCTGCCTGTGCTTGCTGCCTGTGCTTGCTGTGCTGCCTGTGCTTGCTGTGCTGCCTGTGCTTGCTGCCTGTGCTGCCTGTGCTTGCTGTGCTGCCTGTGTTTGCTGTGCTGCCTGTGCTTGCTGTGCTGCCTGTGCTTGCTGCCTGTGCTTGCTGTGCTGCCTGTGCTGCCTGTGCTTGCTGCCTGTGCTGCCTGTGCTTGCTGTGCTGCCTGTGTTTGCTGTGCTGCCTGTGCTTGCTGCCTGTGCTTGCTGCCTGTGCTTGCTGTGTTGCCTGTGCTTGCTGCCTGTGCTTGCTCTGTTGCCTGTGCTTGCTGTGCTGCCTGTGCTTGCTGTGCTGCCTGTGTTTACTGTGCTGCCTGTGCTTGCTGCCTGTGCTTGCTGTGCTGCCTGTGCTTGCTGTGTTGCCTGTGCTTGCTGCCTGTGCTTGCTGTGCTGCCAGTGCTTGCTGCCCGTGCTTGCTGCCCGTGCTTGCTGGCCGTGCTTGCTGGCCGTGCTTGCTGTGCTGCCGGTGCTTGCTGTGTTGCCTGTGCTTGCTGCCTGTGCTTGCTGTGCTGCCAGTGCTTGCTGCCTGTGCTTGCTGTGCTGCCTGTGCTTGCTGCCTGTGCTTGCTGCCTGTGCTTGCTGTGTTGCCTGTGCTTGCTGCCTGTGCTTGCTGTGTTGCCTGTGCTTGCTGTGCTGCCTGTGCTTGCTGTGCTGCCTGTGTTTACTGTGCTGCCTATGCTTGCTGCCTGTGCTTGCTGTGCTGCCTGTGCTTGCTGTGTTGCCTGTGCTTGCTGCCTGTGCTTGCTGTGCTGCCAGTGCTTGCCGCCTGTGCTTGCTGCCCGTGCTTGCTGGCCGTGCTTGCTGTGCTGCCGGTGCTTGCTGTGCTGCCTGTGCTGCCTGTGTTTGCTGTGCTGCCTGTGCTTGCTGCCTGTGCTTGCTGTGCTGCCTGTGCTTGCTGTCCTGCCTGTGCTTGCTGTCCTGCCTGTGCTTGCTGCCTGTGCTTGCTGTGCTACCTGTGCTTGCTGCCTGTGCTTGCTGTGCTGCCTGTGCTTGCTGCCTGTGCTGCCTGTGCTTGCTGTGCTGCCTGTGCTTGCTGCCTGTGCTTGCTGTGCTGCCTGTGCTTGCTGTGTTGCCTGTGCTTGCTGCCTGTGCTTGCTGTGCTGCCTGTGCTTGCTGCCTGTGCTTGCTGTGCTGCCTGTGCTTGCTGTCCTGCCTGTGCTTGCTGTGCTGCCTGTGCTTGCTGTCCTGCCTGTGCTTGCTGTCCTGCCTGTGCTTGCTGCCTGTGCTTGCTGCCTGTGCTTGCTGTGCTGCCTGTGCTTGCTGCCTGTGCTGCCTGTGCTTGCTGTGCTGCCTGTGTTTGCTGTGCTGCCTGTGCTTGCTGCCTGTGCTTGCTGCCTATGCTTGCTGTGCTGCCTGTGTTTGCTGCCTGTGCTGCTGTGCTGCCTGTGCTTGCTGTGCTGCCTGTGCTTGCTGCCTGTGCTTGCTGTGCTGCCTGTGCTTGCTGTGTTGCCTGTGCTTGCTGCCTGTGCTTGCTGCCTGTGCTTGCTGTGCTGCCTGTGCTTGCTGTCCTGCCTGTGCTTGCTGCCTGTGCTTGCTGTGCTGCCTGTGCTTGCTGTGCTGCCTGTGCTTGCTGCCTGTGCTTGCTGCCTGTGCTTGCTGTGCTGCCTGTGCTTGCTGTGTTGCCTGTGCTTGCTGCCTGTACATGCTGTGCTGCCTGTGCTTGCTGTGCTGCCTGTGCTTGCTGTCCTGCCTGTGCTTGCTGTCCTGCCTGTGCTTGCTGCCTGTGCTGCCTGTGTTTGCTGTGCTGCCTGTGCTTGCTGCCTGTGCTTGCTGCCTGTGCTTGCTGTGCTGCCTGTGTTTGCTGTGCTGCCTGTGCTTGCTGCCTGTGCTGCCTGTGCTTGCTGTGCTGCCTGTGTTTGCTGTGCTGCCTGTGCTTGCTGTGCTGCCTGTGCTTGCTGCCTGTGCTTGCTGTGCTGCCTGTGCTTGCTGTGCTGCCTGTGCTTGCTGCCTGTGCTGCCTGTGCTTGCTGTGCTGCCTGTGTTTGCTGTGCTGCCTGTGCTTGCTGCCGGTGCTTGCTGTGCTGCCTGTGCTTGCTGCCTGTGCTTGCTGTGCTGCCTGTGTTTGCTGTGCTGCCTGTGCTTGCTGCCTGTGTTTGCTGTGCTGCCTGTGCTTGCTGCCTGTGCTTGCTGCCCGTGCTTGCTGTGTTGCCTGTGCTTGCTGTGCTGCCTGTGCTTGCTGTGCTGCCTGTGTTTACTGTGCTGCCTGTGCTTGCTGCCTGTGCTTGCTGTGCTGCCTGTGCTTGCTGTGTTGCCTGTGCTTGCTGCCTGTGCTTGCTGTGCTGCCTGTGCTTGCTGTGCTGCCAGTGCTTGCTGCCTGTGCTTGCTGCCCGTGCTTGCTGGCCGTGCTTGCTGGCCGTGCTTGCTGTGCTGCCGGTGCTTGCTGTGTTGCCTGTGCTTGCTGCCTGTGCTTGCTGTGCTGCCTGTGCTTGCTGTGCTGCCAGTGCTTGCTGCCGGTGCTTGCTGCCCGTGCTTGCTTGCCGTGCTTGCTGTGCTGCCGGTGCTTGCTGTGCTGCCTGTGCTTGCAGCCTGTGCTGCCTGTGCTTGCTGTGCTGCCTGTGCTGCCTGTGCTTGCTGCCTGTGCTTGCTGTGCTGCCTGTGCTTGCTGCCTGTGTTTGCTGTGCTGCCTGTGCTTGCTGCCTGTGCTTGCTGTGCTGCCCGTGCTTGCTGCCTGTGCTTGCTGCCCGTGCTTGCTGTGCTGCCGGTGCTTGTTGTGCTGCCTGTGCTTGCTGTGCTGCCTGTGCTTGCTGTGCTGCCTGTCCTTTCTGTGGTGCCTGTGTTTGCTGTGCTGCCTGTGCTTGCAGTCTGTGCTTGCTGTGTTGCCTGTGCTTGCTGTGCTGCCTGTGCTGTGCTGCCTGTGCTGTGCTGCCTGTGCTTGATGTGCTGCCTGTGTTTGCTGTGCTGCCTGTACTTGCTGCCTGTGCTTGCTGTGCTGCCTGTGCTGTGCTGCCTGTGCTTGCTGTGCTGCCTGTGCTTGCTGCCTGTGCTTGCTGCCTGTGCTTGCTGTGCTGCCTGTGCTTGCTGTGCTGCCTGTGTTTGCTGTGCTGCCTGTGCTTGCTGCCTGTGCTTGCAGTCTGTGCTTGCTGTGATGCCTGTGCTAGCTGTGTTGCCTGTGCTTGCTGTGCTGCCTGTGCTGTGCTGCCTGTGCTTGATGTGCTGCCTGTGTTTGCTGTGCTGCCTGTGCTTGCTGCCTGTGCTTGCTGTGCTGCCTGTGCTGTGCTGCCTGTGCTTGCTGTGCTGCCTGTGTTTGCTGTGCTGCCTGTGCTTGCTGCCTGTGCTTGCTGTGCTGCCTGTGCTTGCTGCCTGTGCTTGCTGCCTGTGCTTGCTGTGTTGCCTGTGCTTGCTGCCTGTGCTTGCTGTGTTGCCTGTGCTTGCTGTGCTGCCTGTGCTTGCTGTGCTGCCTGTGTTTACTGTGCTGCCTATGCTTGCTGCCTGTGCTTGCTGTGCTGCCTGTGCTTGCTGTGTTGCCTGTGCTTGCTGCCTGTGCTTGTTGTGCTGCCTGTGCTTGCTGTGCTGCCAGTGCTTGCCGCCTGTGCTTGCTGCCCGTGCTTGCTGGCCGTGCTTGCTGTGCTGCCGGTGCTTGCTGTGCTGCCTGTGCTTGCTGTCCTGCCTGTGCTTGCTGTCCTGCCTGTGCTTGCTGCCTGTGCTGCCTGTGTTTGCTGTGCTGCCTGTGCTTGCTGCCTGTGTTTGCTGTGCTGCCTGTGCTTGCTGCCTGTGCTTGCTGTGCTGCCTGTGCTTGCTGCCTGTGCTTGCTGCCCGTGCTTGCTGTGCTGCCGGTGCTTGCTGTGCTGCCTGTGCTTGCTGCCTGTGCTTGCTGTGCTGCCTGTCCTTTCTGTGGTGCCTGTGTTTGCTGTGCTGCCTGTGCTTGCAGTCTGTGCTTGCTGTGCTGCCTGTGCTTGCTGTGTTGCCTGTGCTTGCTGTGCTGCCTGTGCTGTGCTGCCTGTGCTTGATGTGCTGCCTGTGTTTGCTGTGCTGCCTGTGCTTGCTGCCTGTGCTTGCTGTGCTGCCTGTGCTGTGCTGCCTGTGCTTGCTGTGCTGCCTGTGCTTGCTGCCTGTGCTTGCTGCCTGTGCTTGCTGTGCTGCCTGTGTTTGCTGTGCTGCCTGTGCTTGCTGCCTGTGCTTGCAGTCTGTGCTTGCTGTGCTGCCTGTGCTTGCTGTGTTGCCTGTGCTTGCTGTGCTGCCTGTGCTGTGCTGCCTGTGCTTGATGTGCTGCCTGTGTTTGCTGTGCTGCCTGTGCTTGCTGCCTGTGCTTGCTGTGCTGCCTGTGCTGTGCTGCCTGTGCTTGCTGTGCTGCCTGTGTTTGCTGTGCTGCCTGTGCTTGCTGCCTGTGCTTGCTGTGCTGCCTGTGCTTGCTGCCTGTGCTTGCTGCCTGTGCTTGCTGTGTTGCCTGTGCTTGCTGCCTGTGCTTGCTGTGTTGCCTGTGCTTGCTGTGCTGCCTGTGTTTACTGTGCTGCCTGTGTTTACTGTGCTGCCTATGCTTGCTGCCTGTGCTTGCTGTGTTGCCTGTGCTTGCTGCCTGTGCTTGCTGTGCTGCCTGTGCTTGCTGTGCTGCCAGTGCTTGCCGCCTGTGCTTGCTGCCCGTGCTTGCTGGCCGTGCTTGCTGTGCTGCCGGTGCTTGCTGTGCTGCCTGTGCTTGCTGTCCTGCCTGTGCTTGCTGTCCTGCCTGTGCTTGCTGCCTGTGCTGCCTGTGTTTGCTGTGCTGCCTGTGCTTGCTGCCTGTGTTTGCTGTGCTGCCTGTGCTTGCTGCCTGTGCTTGCTGTGCTGCCTGTGCTTGCTGCCTGTGCTTGCTGTGCTGCCTGTGTTTGCTGTGCTGCCTGTGCTTGCTGCCTGTGCCTGCTGCCTGTGCTTGCTGTGCTGTCTGTGCTGTGCTGCCTGTGCTTGCTGTGCTGCCTGTGTTTGCTGTGCTGCCTGTGCTTGCTGCCTGTGCTTGCTGTGCTGCCTGTGCTTGCTGCCTGTGCTTGCTGCCTGTGCTGCCTGTGCTTGCTGCCTGTGCTTGCTGTGCTGCCTGTGTTTGCTGTGCTGCCTGTGCTTGCTGCCTGTGCTTGCTGCCTGTGCTTGCTGTGCTGCCTGTGCTTGCTGCCTGTGCTGCTGTGCTGCCTTTGCTTGCTGTGCTGCCTGTGCTTGCTGCCTGTGCTTGCTGTGCTGCCTGTGCTTGCTGCCTGTGCTTGCTGTGCTGCCTGTGCTTGCTGCCTGTGCTTGCTGTGCTGCCTGTGCTTGCTGTCCTGCCTGTGCTTGCTGTCCTGCCTGTGCTTGCTGCCTGTGCTTGCTGTGCTGCCTGTGTTTGCTGTGCTGCCTGTGCTTGCTGCCTGTGTTTGCTGTGCTGCCTGTGCTTGCTGCCTGTGCTTGCTGTGTTGCCTGTGCTTGCTGCCTGTGCTTGCTGTGTTGCCTGTGCTTGCTGTGCTGCCTGTGCTTGCTGTGCTGCCTGTGTTTACTGTGCTGCCTGTGCTTGCTGCCTGTGCTTGCTGTGCTGCCTGTGCTTGCTGTGTTGCCTGTGCTTGCTGCCTGTGCTTGCTGTGCTGCCTGTGCTTGCTGTCCTGCCTGTGCTTGCTGTGCTGCCTGTGCTTGCTGTCCTGCCTGTGCTTGCTGTCCTGCCTGTGCTTGCTGCCTGTGCTTGCTGTGCTGCCTGTGCTTGCTGCCTGTGCTTGCTGTGCTGCCTGTGCTTGCTGCCTGTGCTGCCTGTGCTTGCTGTGCTGCCTGTGTTTGCTGTGCTGCCTGTGCTTGCTGCCTGTGCTTGCTGCCTATGCTTGCTGTGCTGCCTGTGCTTGCTGTGCTGCCTGTGCTTGCTGCCTGTGCTGCCTGTGCTTGCTGTGCTGCCTGTGTTTGCTGTGCTGCCTGTGCTTGCTGCCTGTGCTTGCTGTGCTGCCTGTGCTTGCTGCCTGTGCTTGCTGTGCTGCCTGTGTTTGCTGTGCTGCCTGTGCTTGCTGCCTGTGTTTGCTGTGCTGCCTGTGCTTGCTGCCTGTGCTTGCTGCCTGTGCTTGCTGTGTTGCCTGTGCTTGCTGTGCTGCCTGTGCTTGCTGTGCTGCCTGTGTTTACTGTGCTGCCTGTGCTTGCTGCCTGTGCTTGCTGTGCTGCCTGTGCTTGCTGTGTTGCCTGTGCTTGCTGCCTGTGCTTGCTGTGCTGCCAGTGCTTGCTGCCTGTGCTTGCTGCCCGTGCTTGCTGGCCGTGCTTGCTGGCCGTGCTTGCTGTGCTGCCGGTGCTTGCTGTGTTGCCTGTGCTTGCTGCCTGTGCTTGCTGTGCTGCCTGTGCTTGCTGTGCTGCCAGTGCTTGCTGCCTGTGCTTGCTGCCCGTGCTTGCTTGCCGTGCTTGCTGTGCTGCCGGTGCTTGCTGTGCTGCCTGTGCTTGCAGCCTGTGCTGCCTGTGCTTGCAGCCTGTGCTGCCTGTGCTTGCAGCCTGTGCTGCCTGTGCTTGCTGTGCTGCCTGTGCTGCCTGTGCTTGCTGCCTGTGCTTGCTGTGCTGCCTGTGCTTGCTGCCTGTGTTTGCTGTGCTGCCTGTGCTTGCTGCCTGTGCTTGCTGTGCTGCCCGTGCTTGCTGCCTGTGCTTGCTGCCCGTGCTTGCTGTGCTGCCGGTGCTTGCTGTGCTGCCTGTGCTTGCTGTGCTGCCTGTGCTTGCTGTGCTGCCTGTCCTTTCTGTGGTGCCTGTGCTTGCTGTGCTGCCTGTGCTGTGCTGCCTGTGCTTGATGTGCTGCCTGTGTTTGCTGTGCTGCCTGTGCTTGCTGCCTGTGCTTGCTGTGCTGCCTGTGCTGTGCTGCCTGTGCTTGCTGTGCTGCCTGTGTTTGCTGTGCTGCCTGTGCTTGCTGCCTGTGCTTGCTGTGCTGCCTGTGCTTGCTGCCTGTGCTTGCTGCCTGTGCTTGCTGTGTTGCCTGTGCTTGCTGCCTGTGCTTGCTGTGTTGCCTGTGCTTGCTGTGCTGCCTGTGCTTGCTGTGCTGCCTGTGTTTACTGTGCTGCCTGTGTTTACTGTGCTGCCTATGCTTGCTGCCTGTGCTTGCTGTGCTGCCTGTGCTTGCTGTGTTGCCTGTGCTTGCTGCCTGTGCTTGCTGTGCTGCCTGTGCTTGCTGTGCTGCCAGTGCTTGCCGCCTGTGCTTGCTGCCCGTGCTTGCTGGCCGTGCTTGCTGTGCTGCCGGTGCTTGCTGTCCTGCCTGTGCTTGCTGTCCTGCCTGTGCTTGCTGCCTGTGCTGCCTGTGTTTGCTGTGCTGCCTGTGCTTGCTGCCTGTGTTTGCTGTGCTGCCTGTGCTTGCTGCCTGTGCTTGCTGTGCTGCCTGTGCTTGCTGCCTGTGCTTGCTGCCCGTGCTTGCTGTGCTGCCGGTGCTTGCTGTGCTGCCTGTGCTTGCTGCCTGTGCTTGCTGTGCTGCCTGTGCTTGCTGTGCTGCCTGTCCTTTCTGTGGTGCCTGTGTTTGCTGTGCTGCCTGTGCTTGCAGTCTGTGCTTGCTGTGCTGCCTGTGCTTGCTGTGTTGCCTGTGCTTGCTGTGCTGCCTGTGCTGTGCTGCCTGTGCTTGATGTGCTGCCTGTGTTTGCTGTGCTGCCTGTGCTTGCTGCCTGTGCTTGCTGTGCTGCCTGTGCTGTGCTGCCTGTGCTTGCTGTGCTGCCTGTGCTTGCTGTGCTGCCTGTGCTGTGCTGCCTGTGCTTGCTGTGCTGCCTGTGTTTGCTGTGCTGCCTGTGTTTGCTGTGCTGCCTGTGCTTGCTGCCTGTGCTTGCAGTCTGTGCTTGCTGTGCTGCCTGTGCTTGCTGTGCTGCCTGTGCTGTGCTGCCTGTGCTTGATGTGCTGCCTGTGTTTGCTGTGCTGCCTGTGCTTGCTGCCTGTGCTTGCTGTGCTGCCTGTGCTGTGCTGCCTGTGCTTGCTGTGCTGCCTGTGCTTGCTGCCTGTGCTTGCTGCCTGTGCTTGCTGTGCTGCCTGTGTTTGCTGTGCTGCCTGTGCTTGCTGCCTGTGCTTGCTGCCTGTGCTTGCTGTGCTGCCTGTGCTTGCTGCCTGTGCTGCTGTGCTGCCTTTGCTTGCTGTGCTGCCTGTGCTTGCTGTCCTGCCTGTGCTTGCTGTCCTGCCTGTGCTTGCTGCCTGTGCTTGCTGTGCTGCCTGTGCTTGCTGTGCTGCCTGTGCTTGCTGCCTGTGCTGCCTGTGCTTGCTGTGCTGCCTGTGTTTGCTGTGCTGCCTGTGCTTGCTGTGCTGCCTGTGCTTGCTGCCTGTGCTTGCTGTGCTGCCTGTGCTGCCTGTGCTTGCTGCCTGTGCTGCCTGTGCTTGCTGTGCTGCCTGTGTTTGCTGTGCTGCCTGTGCTTGCTGCCTGTGCTTGCTGCCTGTGCTTGCTGTGTTGCCTGTGCTTGCTGCCTGTGCTTGCTCTGTTGCCTGTGCTTGCTGTGCTGCCTGTGCTTGCTGTGCTGCCTGTGTTTACTGTGCTGCCTGTGCTTGCTGCCTGTGCTTGCTGTGCTGCCTGTGCTTGCTGTGTTGCCTGTGCTTGCTGCCTGTGCTTGCTGTGCTGCCAGTGCTTGCTGCCCGTGCTTGCTGCCCGTGCTTGCTGGCCGTGCTTGCTGGCCGTGCTTGCTGTGCTGCCGGTGCTTGCTGTGTTGCCTGTGCTTGCTGCCTGTGCTTGCTGTGCTGCCAGTGCTTGCTGCCTGTGGTTGCTGCCCGTGCTTGCTGGCCGTGCTTGCTGTGCTGCCGGTGCTTGCTGTGCTGCCTGTGCTTGCAGCCTGTGCTGCCTGTGCTTGCTGTGCTGCCTGTGCTTGCTGCCTGTGCTTGCTGTGCTGCCTGTGCTTGCTGCCTGTGCTTGCTGCCCGTGCTTGCTGTGCTGCCGGTGCTTGCTGTGCTGCCTGTGCTTGCTGCCTGTGCTTGCTGTGCTGCCTGTGCTTGCTGTGCTGCCTGTCCTTTCTGTGGTGCCTGTGTTTGCTGTGCTGCCTGTGCTTGCAGTCTGTGCTTGCTGTGTTGCCTGTGCTTGCTGTGCTGCCTGTGCTGTGCTGCCTGTGCTGTGCTGCCTGTGCTTGATGTGCTGCCTGTGTTTGCTGTGCTGCCTGTACTTGCTGCCTGTGCTTGCTGTGCTGCCTGTGCTGTGCTGCCTGTGCTTGCTGTGCTGCCTGTGCTTGCTGCCTGTGCTTGCTGCCTGTGCTTGCTGTGCTGCCTGTGCTTGCTGTGCTGCCTGTGTTTGCTGTGCTGCCTGTGCTTGCTGCCTGTGCTTGCAGTCTGTGCTTGCTGTGATGCCTGTGCTAGCTGTGTTGCCTGTGCTTGCTGTGCTGCCTGTGCTGTGCTGCCTGTGCTTGATGTGCTGCCTGTGTTTGCTGTGCTGCCTGTGCTTGCTGCCTGTGCTTGCTGTGCTGCCTGTGCTGTGCTGCCTGTGCTTGCTGTGCTGCCTGTGTTTGCTGTGCTGCCTGTGCTTGCTGCCTGTGCTTGCTGTGCTGCCTGTGCTTGCTGCCTGTGCTTGCTGCCTGTGCTTGCTGTGTTGCCTGTGCTTGCTGCCTGTGCTTGCTGTGTTGCCTGTGCTTGCTGTGCTGCCTGTGCTTGCTGTGCTGCCTGTGTTTACTGTGCTGCCTATGCTTGCTGCCTGTGCTTGCTGTGCTGCCTGTGCTTGCTGTGTTGCCTGTGCTTGCTGCCTGTGCTTGTTGTGCTGCCTGTGCTTGCTGTGCTGCCAGTGCTTGCCGCCTGTGCTTGCTGCCCGTGCTTGCTGGCCGTGCTTGCTGTGCTGCCGGTGCTTGCTGTGCTGCCTGTGCTTGCTGTCCTGCCTGTGCTTGCTGTCCTGCCTGTGCTTGCTGCCTGTGCTGCCTGTGTTTGCTGTGCTGCCTGTGCTTGCTGCCTGTGTTTGCTGTGCTGCCTGTGCTTGCTGCCTGTGCTTGCTGTGCTGCCTGTGCTTGCTGCCTGTGCTTGCTGCCCGTGCTTGCTGTGCTGCCGGTGCTTGCTGTGCTGCCTGTGCTTGCTGCCTGTGCTTGCTGTGCTGCCTGTCCTTTCTGTGGTGCCTGTGTTTGCTGTGCTGCCTGTGCTTGCAGTCTGTGCTTGCTGTGCTGCCTGTGCTTGCTGTGTTGCCTGTGCTTGCTGTGCTGCCTGTGCTGTGCTGCCTGTGCTTGATGTGCTGCCTGTGTTTGCTGTGCTGCCTGTGCTTGCTGCCTGTGCTTGCTGTGCTGCCTGTGCTGTGCTGCCTGTGCTTGCTGTGCTGCCTGTGCTTGCTGCCTGTGCTTGCTGCCTGTGCTTGCTGTGCTGCCTGTGCTTGCTGTGCTGCCTGTGTTTGCTGTGCTGCCTGTGCTTGCTGCCTGTGCTTGCAGTCTGTGCTTGCTGTGCTGCCTGTGCTTGCTGTGTTGCCTGTGCTTGCTGTGCTGCCTGTGCTGTGCTGCCTGTGCTTGATGTGCTGCCTGTGTTTGCTGTGCTGCCTGTGCTTGCTGCCTGTGCTTGCTGTGCTGCCTGTGCTGTGCTGCCTGTGCTTGCTGTGCTGCCTGTGTTTGCTGTGCTGCCTGTGCTTGCTGCCTGTGCTTGCTGTGCTGCCTGTGCTTGCTGCCTGTGCTTGCTGCCTGTGCTTGCTGTGTTGCCTGTGCTTGCTGCCTGTGCTTGCTGTGTTGCCTGTGCTTGCTGTGCTGCCTGTGTTTACTGTGCTGCCTGTGTTTACTGTGCTGCCTATGCTTGCTGCCTGTGCTTGCTGTGTTGCCTGTGCTTGCTGCCTGTGCTTGCTGTGCTGCCTGTGCTTGCTGTGGTGCCAGTGCTTGCCGCCTGTGCTTGCTGCCCGTGCTTGCTGGCCGTGCTTGCTGTGCTGCCGGTGCTTGCTGTGCTGCCTGTGCTTGCTGTCCTGCCTGTGCTTGCTGTCCTGCCTGTGCTTGCTGCCTGTGCTGCCTGTGTTTGCTGTGCTGCCTGTGCTTGCTGCCTGTGTTTGCTGTGCTGCCTGTGCTTGCTGCCTGTGCTTGCTGTGCTGCCTGTGCTTGCTGCCGGTGCTTGCTGTGCTGCCTGTGCTTGCAGCCTGTGCTGCCTGTGCTTGCTGTGCTGCCTGTGCTTGCTGCCTGTGCTTGCTGTGCTGCCTGTGCTTGCTGCCTGTGCTTGCTGCCCGTGCTTGCTGTGCTGCCGGTGCTTGCTGTGCTGCCTGTGCTTGCTGCCTGTGATTGCTGTGCTGCCTGTGCTTGCTGTGCTGCCTGTCCTTTCTGTGGTGCCTGTGTTTGCTGTGCTGCCTGTGCTTGCAGTCTGTGCTTGCTGTGCTGCCTGTGCTTGCTGTGTTGCCTGTGCTTGCTGTGCTGCCTGTGCTGTGCTGCCTGTGCTTGATGTGCTGCCTGTGTTTGCTGTGCTGCCTGTGCTTGCTGCCTGTGCTTGCTGTGCTGCCTGTGTTTGCTGTGCTGCCTGTGCTTGCTGCCTGTGTTTGCTGTGCTGCCTGTGCTTGCTGCCTGTGCTTGCTGCCTGTGCTTGCTGTGTTGCCTGTGCTTGCTGCCTGTGCTTGCTGTGTTGCCTGTGCTTGCTGTGCTGCCTGTGTTTACTGTGCTGCCTGTGCTTGCAGTCTGTGCTTGCTGTGCTGCCTGTGCTTGCTGTGCTGCCTGTGCTTGCTGTGTTGCCTGTGCTTGCTGCCTGTGCTTGCTGTGCTGCCAGTGCTTGCTGTGCTGCCTGTGCTTGCTGTGCTGCCTGTGCTTGCTGTGTTGCCTGTGCTTGCTGTGCTGCCGGTGCTTGCTGTGCTGCCTGTGCTTGCTGCCTGTGCTTGCTGCCTGTGCTTGCTGTGCTGCCAGTGCTGTGCTGCCTGTGCTTGCTGTGCTGCCTGTGCTGTGCTGCCTGTGCTGCCTGTGTTTGCTGTGCTGTCTGTGCTGTGCTGCCTGTGCTTGCTGTGCTGCCTGTGCTGCCTGTGCTTGCTGTGCTGCCTGTGCTGTGCTGCCTGTGCTTGCTGTGCTGCCTGTGCTGTGCTGCCTGTCCTTGCTGTGCTGCCTGTGTTTGCTGTGCTGCCTGTGCTTGCTGCCTGTGCATGCTGTGCTGCCTGTGCTGCCTGTGCTTGCTGCCTGTGCTTGCTGTGCTGCCTGTGCTTGCTGCCTGTGCTTGCTGTGCTGCCTGTGCTGCCTGTGCTTGCTGCCTGTGCTTGCTGTGCTGCCTGTGCTTGCTGCCTGTGCTTGCTGCCTGTGTTTGCTGTGCTGCACTTGCTGTGCTGCCTGTGCTTGCTGCCTGTGCTGCCTGTACTTGCTGCCTGTGCTTGCTGTGCTGCCAGTGCTTGCCGCCTGTGCTTGCTGCCCGTGCTTGCTGGCCGTGCTTGCTGTGCTGCCTGTGCTTGCAGCCTGTGCTGCCTGTGCTTGCTGTGCTGCCTGTGCTGCCTGTGCTTGCTGCCTGTGCTTGCTGTGCTGCCTGTGCTTGCTGCCTGTGTTTGCTGTGCTGCCTGTGCTTGCTGCCTGTGCTTGCTGTGCTGCCCGTGCTTGCTGCCTGTGCTTGCTGCCCGTGCTTGCTGTGCTGCCGGTGCTTGCTGTGCTGCCTGTGCTTGCTGTGCTGCCTGTGCTTGCTGTGCTGCCTGTCCTTTCTGTGGTGCCTGTGCTTGCTGTGCTGCCTGTGCTGTGCTGCCTGTGCTTGATGTGCTGCCTGTGTTTGCTGTGCTGCCTGTGCTTGCTGCCTGTGCTTGCTGTGCTGCCTGTGCTGTGCTGCCTGTGCTTGCTGTGCTGCCTGTGTTTGCTGTGCTGCCTGTGCTTGCTGCCTGTGCTTGCTGTGCTGCCTGTGCTTGCTGCCTGTGCTTGCTGCCTGTGCTTGCTGTGTTGCCTGTGCTTGCTGCCTGTGCTTGCTGTGTTGCCTGTGCTTGCTGTGCTGCCTGTGCTTGCTGTGCTGCCTGTGTTTACTGTGCTGCCTGTGTTTACTGTGCTGCCTATGCTTGCTGCCTGTGCTTGCTGTGCTGCCTGTGCTTGCTGTGTTGCCTGTGCTTGCTGCCTGTGCTTGCTGTGCTGCCTGTGCTTGCTGTGCTGCCAGTGCTTGCCGCCTGTGCTTGCTGCCCGTGCTTGCTGGCCGTGCTTGCTGTGCTGCCGGTGCTTGCTGTGCTGCCTGTGCTTGCTGTCCTGCCTGTGCTTGCTGTCCTGCCTGTGCTTGCTGCCTGTGCTGCCTGTGTTTGCTGTGCTGCCTGTGCTTGCTGCCTGTGTTTGCTGTGCTGCCTGTGCTTGCTGCCTGTGCTTGCTGTGCTGCCTGTGCTTGCTGCCTGTGCTTGCTGCCCGTGCTTGCTGTGCTGCCGGTGCTTGCTGTGCTGCCTGTGCTTGCTGCCTGTGCTTGCTGTGCTGCCTGTGCTTGCTGTGCTGCCTGTCCTTTCTGTGGTGCCTGTGTTTGCTGTGCTGCCTGTGCTTGCAGTCTGTGCTTGCTGTGCTGCCTGTGCTTGCTGTGTTGCCTGTGCTTGCTGTGCTGCCTGTGCTGTGCTGCCTGTGCTTGATGTGCTGCCTGTGTTTGCTGTGCTGCCTGTGCTTGCTGCCTGTGCTTGCTGTGCTGCCTGTGCTGTGCTGCCTGTGCTTGCTGTGCTGCCTGTGCTTGCTGTGCTGCCTGTGCTGTGCTGCCTGTGCTTGCTGTGCTGCCTGTGTTTGCTGTGCTGCCTGTGTTTGCTGTGCTGCCTGTGCTTGCTGCCTGTGCTTGCAGTCTGTGCTTGCTGTGCTGCCTGTGCTTGCTGTGCTGCCTGTGCTGTGCTGCCTGTGCTTGATGTGCTGCCTGTGTTTGCTGTGCTGCCTGTGCTTGCTGCCTGTGCTTGCTGTGCTGCCTGTGCTGTGCTGCCTGTGCTTGCTGTGCTGCCTGTGCTTGCTGCCTGTGCTTGCTGCCTGTGCTTGCTGTGCTGCCTGTGTTTGCTGTGCTGCCTGTGCTTGCTGCCTGTGCTTGCTGCCTGTGCTTGCTGTGCTGCCTGTGCTTGCTGCCTGTGCTGCTGTGCTGCCTTTGCTTGCTGTGCTGCCTGTGCTTGCTGTCCTGCCTGTGCTTGCTGTCCTGCCTGTGCTTGCTGCCTGTGCTTGCTGTGCTGCCTGTGCTTGCTGTGCTGCCTGTGCTTGCTGCCTGTGCTGCCTGTGCTTGCTGTGCTGCCTGTGTTTGCTGTGCTGCCTGTGCTTGCTGTGCTGCCTGTGCTTGCTGCCTGTGCTTGCTGTGCTGCCTGTGCTGCCTGTGCTTGCTGCCTGTGCTGCCTGTGCTTGCTGTGCTGCCTGTGTTTGCTGTGCTGCCTGTGCTTGCTGCCTGTGCTTGCTGCCTGTGCTTGCTGTGTTGCCTGTGCTTGCTGCCTGTGCTTGCTCTGTTGCCTGTGCTTGCTGTGCTGCCTGTGCTTGCTGTGCTGCCTGTGTTTACTGTGCTGCCTGTGCTTGCTGCCTGTGCTTGCTGTGCTGCCTGTGCTTGCTGTGTTGCCTGTGCTTGCTGCCTGTGCTTGCTGTGCTGCCAGTGCTTGCTGCCCGTGCTTGCTGCCCGTGCTTGCTGGCCGTGCTTGCTGGCCGTGCTTGCTGTGCTGCCGGTGCTTGCTGTGTTGCCTGTGCTTGCTGCCTGTGCTTGCTGTGCTGCCAGTGCTTGCTGCCTGTGCTTGCTGTGCTGCCTGTGCTTGCTGCCTGTGCTTGCTGCCTGTGCTTGCTGTGTTGCCTGTGCTTGCTGCCTGTGCTTGCTGTGTTGCCTGTGCTTGCTGTGCTGCCTGTGCTTGCTGTGCTGCCTGTGTTTACTGTGCTGCCTATGCTTGCTGCCTGTGCTTGCTGTGCTGCCTGTGCTTGCTGTGTTGCCTGTGCTTGCTGCCTGTGCTTGCTGTGCTGCCAGTGCTTGCCGCCTGTGCTTGCTGCCCGTGCTTGCTGGCCGTGCTTGCTGTGCTGCCGGTGCTTGCTGTGCTGCCTGTGCTGCCTGTGTTTGCTGTGCTGCCTGTGCTTGCTGCCTGTGCTTGCTGTGCTGCCTGTGCTTGCTGTCCTGCCTGTGCTTGCTGTCCTGCCTGTGCTTGCTGCCTGTGCTTGCTGTGCTACCTGTGCTTGCTGCCTGTGCTTGCTGTGCTGCCTGTGCTTGCTGCCTGTGCTGCCTGTGCTTGCTGTGCTGCCTGTGCTTGCTGCCTGTGCTTGCTGTGCTGCCTGTGCTTGCTGTGTTGCCTGTGCTTGCTGCCTGTGCTTGCTGTGCTGCCTGTGCTTGCTGCCTGTGCTTGCTGTGCTGCCTGTGCTTGCTGTCCTGCCTGTGCTTGCTGTGCTGCCTGTGCTTGCTGTCCTGCCTGTGCTTGCTGTCCTGCCTGTGCTTGCTGCCTGTGCTTGCTGCCTGTGCTTGCTGTGCTGCCTGTGCTTGCTGCCTGTGCTGCCTGTGCTTGCTGTGCTGCCTGTGTTTGCTGTGCTGCCTGTGCTTGCTGCCTGTGCTTGCTGCCTATGCTTGCTGTGCTGCCTGTGTTTGCTGCCTGTGCTGCTGTGCTGCCTGTGCTTGCTGTGCTGCCTGTGCTTGCTGCCTGTGCTTGCTGTGCTGCCTGTGCTTGCTGTGTTGCCTGTGCTTGCTGCCTGTGCTTGCTGCCTGTGCTTGCTGTGCTGCCTGTGCTTGCTGTCCTGCCTGTGCTTGCTGCCTGTGCTTGCTGTGCTGCCTGTGCTTGCTGTGCTGCCTGTGCTTGCTGCCTGTGCTTGCTGCCTGTGCTTGCTGTGCTGCCTGTGCTTGCTGTGTTGCCTGTGCTTGCTGCCTGTACATGCTGTGCTGCCTGTGCTTGCTGTGCTGCCTGTGCTTGCTGTCCTGCCTGTGCTTGCTGTCCTGCCTGTGCTTGCTGCCTGTGCTGCCTGTGTTTGCTGTGCTGCCTGTGCTTGCTGCCTGTGCTTGCTGCCTGTGCTTGCTGTGCTGCCTGTGTTTGCTGTGCTGCCTGTGCTTGCTGCCTGTGCTGCCTGTGCTTGCTGTGCTGCCTGTGTTTGCTGTGCTGCCTGTGCTTGCTGTGCTGCCTGTGCTTGCTGCCTGTGCTTGCTGTGCTGCCTGTGCTTGCTGTGCTGCCTGTGCTTGCTGCCTGTGCTGCCTGTGCTTGCTGTGCTGCCTGTGTTTGCTGTGCTGCCTGTGCTTGCTGCCGGTGCTTGCTGTGCTGCCTGTGCTTGCTGCCTGTGCTTGCTGTGCTGCCTGTGTTTGCTGTGCTGCCTGTGCTTGCTGCCTGTGTTTGCTGTGCTGCCTGTGCTTGCTGCCTGTGCTTGCTGCCCGTGCTTGCTGTGTTGCCTGTGCTTGCTGTGCTGCCTGTGTTTACTGTGCTGCCTGTGCTTGCTGCCTGTGCTTGCTGTGCTGCCTGTGCTTGCTGTGTTGCCTGTGCTTGCTGCCTGTGCTTGCTGTGCTGCCTGTGCTTGCTGTGCTGCCAGTGCTTGCTGCCTGTGCTTGCTGCCCGTGCTTGCTGGCCGTGCTTGCTGGCCGTGCTTGCTGTGCTGCCGGTGCTTGCTGTGTTGCCTGTGCTTGCTGCCTGTGCTTGCTGTGCTGCCTGTGCTTGCTGTGCTGCCAGTGCTTGCTGCCGGTGCTTGCTGCCCGTGCTTGCTTGCCGTGCTTGCTGTGCTGCCGGTGCTTGCTGTGCTGCCTGTGCTTGCAGCCTGTGCTGCCTGTGCTTGCTGTGCTGCCTGTGCTGCCTGTGCTTGCTGCCTGTGCTTGCTGTGCTGCCTGTGCTTGCTGCCTGTGTTTGCTGTGCTGCCTGTGCTTGCTGCCTGTGCTTGCTGTGCTGCCCGTGCTTGCTGCCTGTGCTTGCTGCCCGTGCTTGCTGTGCTGCCGGTGCTTGTTGTGCTGCCTGTGCTTGCTGTGCTGCCTGTGCTTGCTGTGCTGCCTGTCCTTTCTGTGGTGCCTGTGTTTGCTGTGCTGCCTGTGCTTGCAGTCTGTGCTTGCTGTGTTGCCTGTGCTTGCTGTGCTGCCTGTGCTGTGCTGCCTGTGCTGTGCTGCCTGTGCTTGATGTGCTGCCTGTGTTTGCTGTGCTGCCTGTACTTGCTGCCTGTGCTTGCTGTGCTGCCTGTGCTGTGCTGCCTGTGCTTGCTGTGCTGCCTGTGCTTGCTGCCTGTGCTTGCTGCCTGTGCTTGCTGTGCTGCCTGTGCTTGCTGTGCTGCCTGTGTTTGCTGTGCTGCCTGTGCTTGCTGCCTGTGCTTGCAGTCTGTGCTTGCTGTGATGCCTGTGCTAGCTGTGTTGCCTGTGCTTGCTGTGCTGCCTGTGCTGTGCTGCCTGTGCTTGATGTGCTGCCTGTGTTTGCTGTGCTGCCTGTGCTTGCTGCCTGTGCTTGCTGTGCTGCCTGTGCTGTGCTGCCTGTGCTTGCTGTGCTGCCTGTGTTTGCTGTGCTGCCTGTGCTTGCTGCCTGTGCTTGCTGTGCTGCCTGTGCTTGCTGCCTGTGCTTGCTGCCTGTGCTTGCTGTGTTGCCTGTGCTTGCTGCCTGTGCTTGCTGTGTTGCCTGTGCTTGCTGTGCTGCCTGTGCTTGCTGTGCTGCCTGTGTTTACTGTGCTGCCTATGCTTGCTGCCTGTGCTTGCTGTGCTGCCTGTGCTTGCTGCCTGTGCTTGTTGTGCTGCCTGTGCTTGCTGTGCTGCCAGTGCTTGCCGCCTGTGCTTGCTGCCCGTGCTTGCTGGCCGTGCTTGCTGTGCTGCCGGTGCTTGCTGTGCTGCCTGTGCTTGCTGTCCTGCCTGTGCTTGCTGTCCTGCCTGTGCTTGCTGCCTGTGCTGCCTGTGTTTGCTGTGCTGCCTGTGCTTGCTGCCTGTGTTTGCTGTGCTGCCTGTGCTTGCTGCCTGTGCTTGCTGTGCTGCCTGTGCTTGCTGCCTGTGCTTGCTGCCCGTGCTTGCTGTGCTGCCGGTGCTTGCTGTGCTGCCTGTGCTTGCTGCCTGTGCTTGCTGTGCTGCCTGTCCTTTCTGTGGTGCCTGTGTTTGCTGTGCTGCCTGTGCTTGCAGTCTGTGCTTGCTGTGCTGCCTGTGCTTGCTGTGTTGCCTGTGCTTGCTGTGCTGCCTGTGCTGTGCTGCCTGTGCTTGATGTGCTGCCTGTGTTTGCTGTGCTGCCTGTGCTTGCTGCCTGTGCTTGCTGTGCTGCCTGTGCTGTGCTGCCTGTGCTTGCTGTGCTGCCTGTGCTTGCTGCCTGTGCTTGCTGCCTGTGCTTGCTGTGCTGCCTGTGCTTGCTGTGCTGCCTGTGTTTGCTGTGCTGCCTGTGCTTGCTGCCTGTGCTTGCAGTCTGTGCTTGCTGTGCTGCCTGTGCTTGCTGTGTTGCCTGTGCTTGCTGTGCTGCCTGTGCTGTGCTGCCTGTGCTTGATGTGCTGCCTGTGTTTGCTGTGCTGCCTGTGCTTGCTGCCTGTGCTTGCTGTGCTGCCTGTGCTGTGCTGCCTGTGCTTGCTGTGCTGCCTGTGTTTGCTGTGCTGCCTGTGCTTGCTGCCTGTGCTTGCTGTGCTGCCTGTGCTTGCTGCCTGTGCTTGCTGCCTGTGCTTGCTGTGTTGCCTGTGCTTGCTGCCTGTGCTTGCTGTGTTGCCTGTGCTTGCTGTGCTGCCTGTGTTTACTGTGCTGCCTATGCTTGCTGCCTGTGCTTGCTGTGTTGCCTGTGCTTGCTGCCTGTGCTTGCTGTGCTGCCTGTGCTTGCTGTGCTGCCAGTGCTTGCCGCCTGTGCTTGCTGCCCGTGCTTGCTGGCCGTGCTTGCTGTGCTGCCGGTGCTCGCTGTGCTGCCTGTGCTTGCTGTCCTGCCTGTGCTTGCTGTCCTGCCTGTGCTTGCTGCCTGTGCTGCCTGTGTTTGCTGTGCTGCCTGTGCTTGCTGCCTGTGTTTGCTGTGCTGCCTGTGCTTGCTGCCTGTGCTTGCTGTGCTGCCTGTGCTTGCTGCCTGTGCTTGCTGTGCTGCCTGTGTTTGCTGTGCTGCCTGTGCTTGCTGCCTGTGCCTGCTGCCTGTGCTTGCTGTGCTGTCTGTGCTGTGCTGCCTGTGCTTGCTGTGCTGCCTGTGTTTGCTGTGCTGCCTGTGCTTGCTGCCTGTGCTTGCTGTGCTGCCTGTGCTTGCTGCCTGTGCTTGCTGCCTGTGCTGCCTGTGCTTGCTGCCTGTGCTTGCTGTGCTGCCTGTGTTTGCTGTGCTGCCTGTGCTTGCTGCCTGTGCTTGCTGCCTGTGCTTGCTGTGCTGCCTGTGCTTGCTGCCTGTGCTGCTGTGCTGCCTTTGCTTGCTGTGCTGCCTGTGCTTGCTGCCTGTGCTTGCTGTGCTGCCTGTGCTTGCTGCCTGTGCTTGCTGTGCTGCCTGTGCTTGCTGCCTGTGCTTGCTGTGCTGCCTGTGCTTGCTGTCCTGCCTGTGCTTGCTGTCCTGCCTGTGCTTGCTGCCTGTGCTTGCTGTGCTGCCTGTGTTTGCTGTGCTGCCTGTGCTTGCTGCCTGTGTTTGCTGTGCTGCCTGTGCTTGCTGCCTGTGCTTGCTGTGTTGCCTGTGCTTGCTGCCTGTGCTTGCTGTGTTGCCTGTGCTTGCTGTGCTGCCTGTGCTTGCTGTGCTGCCTGTGTTTACTGTGCTGCCTGTGCTTGCTGCCTGTGCTTGCTGTGCTGCCTGTGCTTGCTGTGTTGCCTGTGCTTGCTGCCTGTGCTTGCTGTGCTGCCTGTGCTTGCTGTCCTGCCTGTGCTTGCTGTGCTGCCTGTGCTTGCTGTCCTGCCTGTGCTTGCTGTCCTGCCTGTGCTTGCTGCCTGTGCTTGCTGTGCTGCCTGTGCTTGCTGCCTGTGCTTGCTGTGCTGCCTGTGCTTGCTGCCTGTGCTGCCTGTGCTTGCTGTGCTGCCTGTGTTTGCTGTGCTGCCTGTGCTTGCTGCCTGTGCTTGCTGCCTATGCTTGCTGTGCTGCCTGTGCTTGCTGTGCTGCCTGTGCTTGCTGCCTGTGCTGCCTGTGCTTGCTGTGCTGCCTGTGTTTGCTGTGCTGCCTGTGCTTGCTGCCTGTGCTTGCTGTGCTGCCTGTGCTTGCTGCCTGTGCTTGCTGTGCTGCCTGTGTTTGCTGTGCTGCCTGTGCTTGCTGCCTGTGTTTGCTGTGCTGCCTGTGCTTGCTGCCTGTGCTTGCTGCCTGTGCTTGCTGTGTTGCCTGTGCTTGCTGTGCTGCCTGTGCTTGCTGTGCTGCCTGTGTTTACTGTGCTGCCTGTGCTTGCTGCCTGTGCTTGCTGTGCTGCCTGTGCTTGCTGTGTTGCCTGTGCTTGCTGCCTGTGCTTGCTGTGCTGCCAGTGCTTGCTGCCTGTGCTTGCTGCCCGTGCTTGCTGGCCGTGCTTGCTGGCCGTGCTTGCTGTGCTGCCGGTGCTTGCTGTGTTGCCTGTGCTTGCTGCCTGTGCTTGCTGTGCTGCCTGTGCTTGCTGTGCTGCCAGTGCTTGCTGCCTGTGCTTGCTGCCCGTGCTTGCTTGCCGTGCTTGCTGTGCTGCCGGTGCTTGCTGTGCTGCCTGTGCTTGCAGCCTGTGCTGCCTGTGCTTGCAGCCTGTGCTGCCTGTGCTTGCAGCCTGTGCTGCCTGTGCTTGCTGTGCTGCCTGTGCTGCCTGTGCTTGCTGCCTGTGCTTGCTGTGCTGCCTGTGCTTGCTGCCTGTGTTTGCTGTGCTGCCTGTGCTTGCTGCCTGTGCTTGCTGTGCTGCCCGTGCTTGCTGCCTGTGCTTGCTGCCCGTGCTTGCTGTGCTGCCGGTGCTTGCTGTGCTGCCTGTGCTTGCTGTGCTGCCTGTGCTTGCTGTGCTGCCTGTCCTTTCTGTGGTGCCTGTGCTTGCTGTGCTGCCTGTGCTGTGCTGCCTGTGCTTGATGTGCTGCCTGTGTTTGCTGTGCTGCCTGTGCTTGCTGCCTGTGCTTGCTGTGCTGCCTGTGCTGTGCTGCCTGTGCTTGCTGTGCTGCCTGTGTTTGCTGTGCTGCCTGTGCTTGCTGCCTGTGCTTGCTGTGCTGCCTGTGCTTGCTGCCTGTGCTTGCTGCCTGTGCTTGCTGTGTTGCCTGTGCTTGCTGCCTGTGCTTGCTGTGTTGCCTGTGCTTGCTGTGCTGCCTGTGCTTGCTGTGCTGCCTGTGTTTACTGTGCTGCCTGTGTTTACTGTGCTGCCTATGCTTGCTGCCTGTGCTTGCTGTGCTGCCTGTGCTTGCTGTGTTGCCTGTGCTTGCTGCCTGTGCTTGCTGTGCTGCCTGTGCTTGCTGTGCTGCCAGTGCTTGCCGCCTGTGCTTGCTGCCCGTGCTTGCTGGCCGTGCTTGCTGTGCTGCCGGTGCTTGCTGTCCTGCCTGTGCTTGCTGTCCTGCCTGTGCTTGCTGCCTGTGCTGCCTGTGTTTGCTGTGCTGCCTGTGCTTGCTGCCTGTGTTTGCTGTGCTGCCTGTGCTTGCTGCCTGTGCTTGCTGTGCTGCCTGTGCTTGCTGCCTGTGCTTGCTGCCCGTGCTTGCTGTGCTGCCGGTGCTTGCTGTGCTGCCTGTGCTTGCTGCCTGTGCTTGCTGTGCTGCCTGTGCTTGCTGTGCTGCCTGTCCTTTCTGTGGTGCCTGTGTTTGCTGTGCTGCCTGTGCTTGCAGTCTGTGCTTGCTGTGCTGCCTGTGCTTGCTGTGTTGCCTGTGCTTGCTGTGCTGCCTGTGCTGTGCTGCCTGTGCTTGATGTGCTGCCTGTGTTTGCTGTGCTGCCTGTGCTTGCTGCCTGTGCTTGCTGTGCTGCCTGTGCTGTGCTGCCTGTGCTTGCTGTGCTGCCTGTGCTTGCTGTGCTGCCTGTGCTGTGCTGCCTGTGCTTGCTGTGCTGCCTGTGTTTGCTGTGCTGCCTGTGCTTGCTGCCTGTGCTTGCAGTCTGTGCTTGCTGTGCTGCCTGTGCTTGCTGTGCTGCCTGTGCTGTGCTGCCTGTGCTTGATGTGCTGCCTGTGTTTGCTGTGCTGCCTGTGCTTGCTGCCTGTGCTTGCTGTGCTGCCTGTGCTGTGCTGCCTGTGCTTGCTGTGCTGCCTGTGCTTGCTGCCTGTGCTTGCTGCCTGTGCTTGCTGTGCTGCCTGTGTTTGCTGTGCTGCCTGTGCTTGCTGCCTGTGCTTGCTGCCTGTGCTTGCTGTGCTGCCTGTGCTTGCTGCCTGTGCTGCTGTGCTGCCTTTGCTTGCTGTGCTGCCTGTGCTTGCTGTCCTGCCTGTGCTTGCTGTCCTGCCTGTGCTTGCTGCCTGTGCTTGCTGTGCTGCCTGTGCTTGCTGTGCTGCCTGTGCTTGCTGCCTGTGCTGCCTGTGCTTGCTGTGCTGCCTGTGTTTGCTGTGCTGCCTGTGCTTGCTGTGCTGCCTGTGCTTGCTGCCTGTGCTTGCTGTGCTGCCTGTGCTGCCTGTGCTTGCTGCCTGTGCTGCCTGTGCTTGCTGTGCTGCCTGTGTTTGCTGTGCTGCCTGTGCTTGCTGCCTGTGCTTGCTGCCTGTGCTTGCTGTGTTGCCTGTGCTTGCTGCCTGTGCTTGCTCTGTTGCCTGTGCTTGCTGTGCTGCCTGTGCTTGCTGTGCTGCCTGTGTTTACTGTGCTGCCTGTGCTTGCTGCCTGTGCTTGCTGTGCTGCCTGTGCTTGCTGTGTTGCCTGTGCTTGCTGCCTGTGCTTGCTGTGCTGCCAGTGCTTGCTGCCCGTGCTTGCTGCCCGTGCTTGCTGGCCGTGCTTGCTGGCCGTGCTTGCTGTGCTGCCGGTGCTTGCTGTGTTGCCTGTGCTTGCTGCCTGTGCTTGCTGTGCTGCCAGTGCTTGCTGCCTGTGGTTGCTGCCCGTGCTTGCTGGCCGTGCTTGCTGTGCTGCCGGTGCTTGCTGTGCTGCCTGTGCTTGCAGCCTGTGCTGCCTGTGCTTGCTGTGCTGCCTGTGCTTGCTGCCTGTGCTTGCTGTGCTGCCTGTGCTTGCTGCCTGTGCTTGCTGCCCGTGCTTGCTGTGCTGCCGGTGCTTGCTGTGCTGCCTGTGCTTGCTGCCTGTGATTGCTGTGCTGCCTGTGCTTGCTGTGCTGCCTGTCCTTTCTGTGGTGCCTGTGTTTGCTGTGCTGCCTGTGCTTGCAGTCTGTGCTTGCTGTGCTGCCTGTGCTTGCTGTGTTGCCTGTGCTTGCTGTGCTGCCTGTGCTGTGCTGCCTGTGCTTGATGTGCTGCCTGTGTTTGCTGTGCTGCCTGTGCTTGCTGCCTGTGCTTGCTGTGCTGCCTGTGCTGTGCTGCCTGTGCTTGCTGTGCTGCCTGTGCTTGCTGCCTGTGCTTGCTGTGCTGCCTGTGCTGTGCTGCCTGTGCTTGCTGTGCTGCCTGTGCTTGCTGCCTGTCCTTGCTGCCTGTGCTTGCTGTGCTGCCTGTGCTTGCTGTGCTGCCTGTGTTTGCTGTGCTGCCTGTGCTTGCTGCCTGTGCTTGCAGTCTGTGCTTGCTGTGCTGCCTGTGCTTGCTGTGTTGCCTGTGCTTGCTGTGCTGCCTGTGCTGTGCTGCCTGTGCTTGATGTGCTGCCTGTGTTTGCTGTGCTGCCTGTGCTTGCTGCCTGTGCTTGCTGTGCTGCCTGTGCTGTGCTGCCTGTGCTTGCTGTGCTGCCTGTGTTTGCTGTGCTGCCTGAGCTTGCTGCCTGTGCTTGCTGTGCTGCCTGTGCTTGCTGCCTGTGCTTGCTGTGTTGCCTGTGCTTGCTGTGTTGCCTGTGCTTGCTGCCTGTGCTTGCTGTGTTGCCTGTGCTTGCTGTGCTGCCTGTGCTTGCTGTGCTGCCTGTGTTTACTGTGCTGCCTGTGTTTACTGTGCTGCCTATGCTTGCTGCCTGTGCTTGCTGTGCTGCCTGTGCTTGCTGTGTTGCCTGTGCTTGCTGCCTGTGCTTGCTGTGCTGCCTGTGCTTGCTGTGCTGCCAGTGCTTGCCGCCTGTGCTTGCTGCCCGTGCTTGCTGGCCGTGCTTGCTGTGCTGCCGGTGCTTGCTGTGCTGCCTGTGCTTGCTGTCCTGCCTGTGCTTGCTGTCCTGCCTGTGCTTGCTGCCTGTGCTGCCTGTGTTTGCTGTGCTGCCTGTGCTTGCTGCCTGTGTTTGCTGTGCTGCCTGTGCTTGCTGCCTGTGCTTGCTGTGCTGCCTGTGCTTGCTGCCTGTGCTTGCTGCCCGTGCTTGCTGTGCTGCCGGTGCTTGCTGTGCTGCCTGTGCTTGCTGCCTGTGCTTGCTGTGCTGCCTGTGCTTGCTGTGCTGCCTGTCCTTTCTGTGGTGCCTGTGTTTGCTGTGCTGCCTGTGCTTGCAGTCTGTGCTTGCTGTGCTGCCTGTGCTTGCTGTGTTGCCTGTGCTTGCTGTGCTGCCTGTGCTGTGCTGCCTGTGCTTGATGTGCTGCCTGTGTTTGCTGTGCTGCCTGTGCTTGCTGCCTGTGCTTGCTGTGCTGCCTGTGCTGTGCTGCCTGTGCTTGCTGTGCTGCCTGTGCTTGCTGTGCTGCCTGTGCTGTGCTGCCTGTGCTTGCTGTGCTGCCTGTGTTTGCTGTGCTGCCTGTGTTTGCTGTGCTGCCTGTGCTTGCTGCCTGTGCTGTGCTGCCTGTGTTTGCTGTGCTGCCTGTGTTTGCTGTGCTGCCTGTGCTTGCTGCCTGTGCTTGCTGTGCTGCCTCTGTTGTGCTGCCTGTGCTTGCTGCGTGTGCTTGCAGCCTGTGCTTGCTGTGCTGCCTGTGCTTGCTGTGCTGTCTGTGCTGTGCTGCCTGTGCTTGCTGTGCTGCCTGTGCTGCCTGTGCTTGCTGCCTGTGCTTGCTGTGCTGCCTGTGCTTGCTGCCTGTGCTTGCTGCCTGTGTTTGCTGTGCTGCACTTGCTGTGCTGCCTGTGCTTGCTGCCTGTGCTGCCTGTACTTGCTGCCTGTGCTTGCTGTGCTGTCTGTGCTTGCTGCCTGTGTTTGCTGTGCTGCCTGTGCTTGCTGCCGGTGCTTGCTGCCCGTGCTTGCTGTGCTGCCGGTGCTTGCTGTGCTGCCTGTGCTTGCTGCCTGTGCTTGCTGTGCTGCCTGTGCTTGCTGTGCTGCTTGTGCTGTGCTGCCTGTGCTTGCTGTGCTGCCTGTGTTTGCTGTGCTGCCTGTGCTTGCTGCCTGTGCTTGCTGTGCTGCCTCTGTTGTGCTGCCTGTGCTTGCTGCGTGTGCTTGCAGCCTGTGCTTGCTGTGCTGCCTGTGCTTGCTGTGCTGTCTGTGCTGTGCTGCCTGTGCTTGCTGCCTGTGCTTGCTGTGCTGCCTGTGCTTGCTGCCTGTGCTTGCTGCCTGTGTTTGCTGTGCTGCACTTGCTGTGCTGCCTGTGCTTGCTGCCTGTGCTGCCTGTACTTGCTGCCTGTGCTTGCTGTGCTGTCTGTGCTTGCTGCCTGTGTTTGCTGTGCTGCCTGTGCTTGCTGCCGGTGCTTGCTGCCCGTGCTTGCTGTGCTGCCGGTGCTTGCTGTGCTGCCTGTGCTTGCTGCCTGTGCTTGCTGTGCTGCCTGTGCTTGCTGTGCTGCTTGTGCTGTGCTGCCTGTCCTTGCTGTGCTGCCTGTGTTTGCTGTGCTGCCTGTGCTTGCTGCCTGTGCATGCTGTGCTGCCTGTGCTTGCTGTGTTGCCTGTGCTGCCTGTGCTGTGCTGCCTGTGTTTGCTGTGCTTCCTGTGCTTGCTGCCTGTGCTGCCTGTGCTTGCTGTGCTGCCTGTGTTTGCTGTGCTGCCTGTGCTTGCCGCCTGTGCTTGATGTGCTGCCTGTGCTTGCTGTGCTGCCTGTGCTGTGCTGCCTGTGCTTGCTGTGCTGCCTGTACTGTGCTGCCTGTGTTTGCTGTGCTGCCTGTGCTTGCTGTGCTGCCTGTGCTGTGCTGCCTGTGCTTGCTGTGCTGCCTGTGCTTGCTGCCTGTGCTTGATGTGCTGCCTGTGCTTGCTGTGCTGCCTGTGCTGTGCTGCCTGTGCTTGCTGTGCTGCCTGTACTGTGCTGCCTGTGCTGTGCTGCCTGTGCTGCCTGTGCTGTGCTGCCTGTGCTTGCTGTGCTGCCTGTGTTTGCTGCCTGTGCTTGCTGTGCTGCCTGTGCTTGCTGTCCTGCCTGTGCTTGCTGTGCTGCCTGTGCTTGCTGTCCTGCCTGTGCTTGCTGTCCTGCCTGTGCTTGCTGCCTGTGCTTGCTGTGCTGCCTGTGCTTGCTGCCTGTGCTTGCTGTGCTGCCTGTGCTTGCTGCCTGTGCTGCCTGTGCTTGCTGTGCTGCCTGTGCTTGCTGCCTGTGCTTGCTGCCTGTGCTTGCTGTGTTGCCTGTGCTTGCTGCCTGTGCTTGCTGTGTTGCCTGTGCTTGCTGTGCTGCCTGTGCTTGCTGTGCTGCCTGTGTTTACTGTGCTGCCTATGCTTGCTGCCTGTGCTTGCTGTGCTGCCTGTGCTTGCTGTGTTGCCTGTGCTTGCTGCCTGTGCTTGCTGTGCTGCCTGTGCTTGCTGTGCTGCCAGTGCTTGCCGCCTGTGCTTGCTGCCCGTGCTTGCTGGCCGTGCTTGCTGTGCTGCCGGTGCTTGCTGTGCTGCCTGTGCTGCCTGTGTTTGCTGTGCTGCCTGTGCTTGCTGCCTGTGCTTGCTGTGCTGCCTGTGCTTGCTGTCCTGCCTGTGCTTGCTGTCCTGCCTGTGCTTGCTGCCTGTGCTTGCTGTGCTACCTGTGCTTGCTGCCTGTGCTTGCTGTGCTGCCTGTGCTTGCTGCCTGTGCTGCCTGTGCTTGCTGTGCTGCCTGTGCTTGCTGCCTGTGCTTGCTGTGCTGCCTGTGCTTGCTGTGTTGCCTGTGCTTGCTGCCTGTGCTTGCTGTGCTGCCTGTGCTTGCTGCCTGTGCTTGCTGTGCTGCCTGTGCTTGCTGTCCTGCCTGTGCTTGCTGTGCTGCCTGTGCTTGCTGTCCTGCCTGTGCTTGCTGTCCTGCCTGTGCTTGCTGCCTGTGCTTGCTGTGCTGCCTGTGCTTGCTGCCTGTGCTTGCTGTGCTGCCTGTGCTTGCTGCCTGTGCTGCCTGTGCTTGCTGTGCTGCCTGTGTTTGCTGTGCTGCCTGTGCTTGCTGCCTGTGCTTGCTGCCTATGCTTGCTGTGCTGCCTGTGTTTGCTGCCTGTGCTGCTGTGCTGCCTGTGCTTGCTGTGCTGCCTGTGCTTGCTGCCTGTGCTTGCTGTGCTGCCTGTGCTTGCTGTGTTGCCTGTGCTTGCTGCCTGTGCTTGCTGCCTGTGCTTGCTGTGCTGCCTGTGCTTGCTGTCCTGCCTGTGCTTGCTGCCTGTGCTTGCTGTGCTGCCTGTGTTTGCTGTGCTGCCTGTGCTTGCTGTGCTGCCTGTGCTTGCTGCCTGTGCTTGCTGCCTGTGCTTGCTGTGCTGCCTGTGCTTGCTGTGTTGCCTGTGCTTGCTGCCTGTACATGCTGTGCTGCCTGTGCTTGCTGTGCTGCCTGTGCTTGCTGTCCTGCCTGTGCTTGCTGTCCTGCCTGTGCTTGCTGCCTGTGCTGCCTGTGTTTGCTGTGCTGCCTGTGCTTGCTGCCTGTGCTTGCTGTGCTGCCTGTGCTTGCTGCCTGTGCTTGCTGTGCTGCCTGTGTTTGCTGTGCTGCCTGTGCTTGCTGCCTGTGCTGCCTGTGCTTGCTGTGCTGCCTGTGTTTGCTGTGCTGCCTGTGCTTGCTGTGCTGCCTGTGCTTGCTGCCTGTGCTTGCTGTGCTGCCTGTGCTTGCTGTGCTGCCTGTGCTTGCTGCCTGTGCTGCCTGTGTTTGCTGTGCTGCCTGTGCTTGCTGCCGGTGCTTGCTGTGCTGCCTGTGCTTGCTGCCTGTGCTTGCTGTGCTGCCTGTGTTTGCTGTGCTGCCTGTGCTTGCTGCCTGTGTTTGCTGTGCTGCCTGTGCTTGCTGCCTGTGCTTGCTGCCCGTGCTTGCTGTGTTGCCTGTGCTTGCTGTGCTGCCTGTGCTTGCTGTGCTGCCTGTGTTTACTGTGCTGCCTGTGCTTGCTGCCTGTGCTTGCTGTGCTGCCTGTGCTTGCTGTGTTGCCTGTGCTTGCTGCCTGTGCTTGCTGTGCTGCCTGTGCTTGCTGTGCTGCCAGTGCTTGCTGCCTGTGCTTGCTGCCCGTGCTTGCTGGCCGTGCTTGCTGGCCGTGCTTGCTGTGCTGCCGGTGCTTGCTGTGTTCCCTGTGCTTGCTGCCTGTGCTTGCTGTGCTGCCTGTGCTTGCTGTGCTGCCAGTGCTTGCTGCCTGTGCTTGCTGCCCGTGCTTGCTTGCCGTGCTTGCTGTGCTGCCGGTGCTTGCTGTGCTGCCTGTGCTTGCAGCCTGTGCTGCCTGTGCTTGCTGTGCTGCCTGTGCTGCCTGTGCTTGCTGCCTGTGCTTGCTGTGCTGCCTGTGCTTGCTGCCTGTGTTTGCTGTGCTGCCTGTGCTTGCTGCCTGTGCTTGCTGTGCTGCCCGTGCTTGCTGCCTGTGCTTGCTGCCCGTGCTTGCTGTGCTGCCGGTGCTTGTTGTGCTGCCTGTGCTTGCTGTGCTGCCTGTGCTTGCTGTGCTGCCTGTCCTTTCTGTGGTGCCTGTGTTTGCTGTGCTGCCTGTGCTTGCAGTCTGTGCTTGCTGTGTTGCCTGTGCTTGCTGTGCTGCCTGTGCTGTGCTGCCTGTGCTGTGCTGCCTGTGCTTGATGTGCTGCCTGTGTTTGCTGTGCTGCCTGTACTTGCTGCCTGTGCTTGCTGTGCTGCCTGTGCTGTGCTGCCTGTGCTTGCTGTGCTGCCTGTGCTTGCTGCCTGTGCTTGCTGCCTGTGCTTGCTGTGCTGCCTGTGCTTGCTGTGCTGCCTGTGTTTGCTGTGCTGCCTGTGCTTGCTGCCTGTGCTTGCAGTCTGTGCTTGCTGTGATGCCTGTGCTAGCTGTGTTGCCTGTGCTTGCTGTGCTGCCTGTGCTGTGCTGCCTGTGCTTGATGTGCTGCCTGTGTTTGCTGTGCTGCCTGTGCTTGCTGCCTGTGCTTGCTGTGCTGCCTGTGCTGTGCTGCCTGTGCTTGCTGTGCTGCCTGTGTTTGCTGTGCTGCCTGTGCTTGCTGCCTGTGCTTGCTGTGCTGCCTGTGCTTGCTGCCTGTGCTTGCTGCCTGTGCTTGCTGTGTTGCCTGTGCTTGCTGCCTGTGCTTGCTGTGTTGCCTGTGCTTGCTGTGCTGCCTGTGCTTGCTGTGCTGCCTGTGTTTACTGTGCTGCCTGTGTTTACTGTGCTGCCTATGCTTGCTGCCTGTGCTTGCTGTGCTGCCTGTGCTTGCTGTGTTGCCTGTGCTTGCTGCCTGTGCTTGTTGTGCTGCCTGTGCTTGCTGTGCTGCCAGTGCTTGCCGCCTGTGCTTGCTGCCCGTGCTTGCTGGCCGTGCTTGCTGTGCTGCCGGTGCTTGCTGTGCTGCCTGTGCTTGCTGTCCTGCCTGTGCTTGCTGTCCTGCCTGTGCTTGCTGCCTGTGCTGCCTGTGTTTGCTGTGCTGCCTGTGCTTGCTGCCTGTGTTTGCTGTGCTGCCTGTGCTTGCTGCCTGTGCTTGCTGTGCTGCCTGTGCTTGCTGCCTGTGCTTGCTGCCCGTGCTTGCTGTGCTGCCGGTGCTTGCTGTGCTGCCTGTGCTTGCTGCCTGTGCTTGCTGTGCTGCCTGTCCTTTCTGTGGTGCCTGTGTTTGCTGTGCTGCCTGTGCTTGCAGTCTGTGCTTGCTGTGCTGCCTGTGCTTGCTGTGTTGCCTGTGCTTGCTGTGCTGCCTGTGCTGTGCTGCCTGTGCTTGATGTGCTGCCTGTGTTTGCTGTGCTGCCTGTGCTTGCTGCCTGTGCTTGCTGTGCTGCCTGTGCTGTGCTGCCTGTGCTTGCTGTGCTGCCTGTGCTTGCTGCCTGTGCTTGCTGCCTGTGCTTGCTGTGCTGCCTGTGCTTGCTGTGCTGCCTGTGTTTGCTGTGCTGCCTGTGCTTGCTGCCTGTGCTTGCAGTCTGTGCTTGCTGTGCTGCCTGTGCTTGCTGTGTTGCCTGTGCTTGCTGTGCTGCCTGTGCTGTGCTGCCTGTGCTTGATGTGCTGCCTGTGTTTGCTGTGCTGCCTGTGCTTGCTGCCTGTGCTTGCTGTGCTGCCTGTGCTGTGCTGCCTGTGCTTGCTGTGCTGCCTGTGTTTGCTGTGCTGCCTGTGCTTGCTGCCTGTGCTTGCTGTGCTGCCTGTGCTTGCTGCCTGTGCTTGCTGCCTGTGCTTGCTGTGTTGCCTGTGCTTGCTGCCTGTGCTTGCTGTGTTGCCTGTGCTTGCTGTGCTGCCTGTGTTTACTGTGCTGCCTGTGTTTACTGTGCTGCCTATGCTTGCTGCCTGTGCTTGCTGTGTTGCCTGTGCTTGCTGCCTGTGCTTGCTGTGCTGCCTGTGCTTGCTGTGCTGCCAGTGCTTGCCGCCTGTGCTTGCTGCCCGTGCTTGCTGGCCGTGCTTGCTGTGCTGCCGGTGCTTGCTGTGCTGCCTGTGCTTGCTGTCCTGCCTGTGCTTGCTGTCCTGCCTGTGCTTGCTGCCTGTGCTGCCTGTGTTTGCTGTGCTGCCTGTGCTTGCTGCCTGTGTTTGCTGTGCTGCCTGTGCTTGCTGCCTGTGCTTGCTGTGCTGCCTGTGCTTGCTGCCTGTGCTTGCTGCCTGTGCTGCCTGTGCTTGCTGCCTGTGCTTGCTGTGCTACCTGTGTTTGCTGTGCTGCCTGTGCTTGCTGCCTGTGCTTGCTGCCTGTGCTTGCTGTGCTGCCTGTGCTTGCTGCCTGTGCTGCTGTGCTGCCTTTGCTTGCTGTGCTGCCTGTGCTTGCTGCCTGTGCTTGCTGTGCTGCCTGTGCTTGCTGCCTGTGCTTGCTGTGCTGCCTGTGCTTGCTGCCTGTGCTTGCTGTGCTGCCTGTGCTTGCTGTCCTGCCTGTGCTTGCTGTCCTGCCTGTGCTTGCTGCCTGTGCTTGCTGTGCTGCCTGTGTTTGCTGTGCTGCCTGTGCTTGCTGCCTGTGTTTGCTGTGCTGCCTGTGCTTGCTGCCTGTGCTTGCTGTGTTGCCTGTGCTTGCTGCCTGTGCTTGCTGTGTTGCCTGTGCTTGCTGTGCTGCCTGTGCTTGCTGTGCTGCCTGTGTTTACTGTGCTGCCTGTGCTTGCTGCCTGTGCTTGCTGTGCTGCCTGTGCTTGCTGTGTTGCCTGTGCTTGCTGCCTGTGCTTGCTGTGCTGCCAGTGCTTGCTGCCTGTGCTTGCTGCCCGTGCTTGCTGCCCGTGCTTGCTGGCCGTGCTTGCTGTGCTGCCGGTGCTTGCTGTGTTGCCTGTGCTTGCTGCCTGTGCTTGCTGTGCTGCCTGTGCTTGCTGTGCTGCCAGTGCTTGCTGCCTGTGCTTGCTGCCCGTGCTTGCAGGCCGTGCTTGCTGTGCTGCCGGTGCTTGCTGTGCTGCCTGTGCTTGCAGCCTGTGCTGCCTGTGCTTGCTGTGCTGCCTGTGCTTGCTGCCTGTGCTTGCTGTGCTGCCTGTGCTTGCTGCCTGTGCTTGCTGCCCGTGCTTGCTGTGCTGCCGGTGCTTGCTGTGCTGCCTGTGCTTGCTGCCTGTGATTGCTGTGCTGCCTGTGCTTGCTGTGCTGCCTGTCCTTTCTGTGGTGCCTGTGTTTGCTGTGCTGCCTGTGCTTGCAGTCTGTGCTTGCTGTGCTGCCTGTGCTTGCTGTGTTGCCTGTGCTTGCTGTGCTGCCTGTGCTGTGCTGCCTGTGCTTGATGTGCTGCCTGTGTTTGCTGTGCTGCCTGTGCTTGCTGCCTGTGCTTGCTGTGCTGCCTGTGCTGTGCTGCCTGTGCTTGCTGTGCTGCCTGTGTTTGCTGTGCTGCCTGTGCTTGCTGCCTGTGCTTGCTGCCTGTGCTTGCTGTGCTGCCTGTGTTTGCTGTGCTGCCTGTGCTTGCTGCCTGTGTTTGCTGTGCTGCCTGTGCTTGCTGCCTGTGCTTGCTGCCTGTGCTTGCTGTGTTGCCTGTGCTTGCTGCCTGTGCTTGCTGTGTTGCCTGTGCTTGCTGTGCTGCCTGTGTTTACTGTGCTGCCTGTGCTTGCAGTCTGTGCTTGCTGTGCTGCCTGTGCTTGCTGTGCTGCCTGTGCTTGCTGTGTTGCCTGTGCTTGCTGCCTGTGCTTGCTGTGCTGCCAGTGCTTGCTGTGCTGCCTGTGCTTGCTGTGCTGCCTGTGCTTGCTGTGTTGCCTGTGCTTGCTGTGCTGCCGGTGCTTGCTGTGCTGCCTGTGCTTGCTGCCTGTGCTTGCTGTGCTGCCAGTGCTGTGCTGCCTGTGCTTGCTGTGCTGCCTGTGCTGTGCTGCCTGTGCTGCCTGTGTTTGCTGTGCTGTCTGTGCTGTGCTGCCTGTGCTTGCTGTGCTGCCTGTGCTGCCTGTGCTTGCTGTGCTGCCTGTGCTGTGCTGCCTGTGCTTGCTGTGCTGCCTGTGCTGTGCTGCCTGTCCTTGCTGTGCTGCCTGTGTTTGCTGTGCTGCCTGTGCTTGCTGCCTGTGCATGCTGTGCTGCCTGTGCTTGCTGTGCTGCCTGTGCTGCCTGTGCTTGCTGCCTGTGCTTGCTGTGCTGCCTGTGCTTGCTGCCTGTGCTTGCTGCCTGTGTTTGCTGTGCTGCACTTGCTGTGCTGCCTGTGCTTGCTGCCTGTGCTGCCTGTACTTGCTGCCTGTGCTTGCTGTGCTGCCTGTGCTTGCTGCCTGTGTTTGCTGTGCTGCCTGTGCTTGCTGCCGGTGCTTGCTGCCCGTGCTTGCTGTGCTGCCGGTGCTTGCTGTGCTGCCTGTGCTTGCTGCCTGTGCTTGCTGTGCTGCCTGTGCTGTGCTGCCTGTCCTTGCTGTGCTGCCTGTGTTTGCTGTGCTGCCTGTGCTTGCTGCCTGTGCATGCTGTGCTGCCTGTGTTTGCTGTGTTGCCTGTGCTTGCTGTGCTGCCTAAGCTGTGCTGCCTGTGTTTGCTGTGCTGCCTGTGCTTGCTGCCTGTGCTGCCTGTGCTTGCTGTGCTGCCTGTATTTGCTGTGCTGCCTGTGCTTGCTGCCTGTGCTTGATGTGCTGCCTGTGCTTGCTGTGCTGCCTGTGCTGTGCTGCCTGTGCTTGCTGTGCTGCCTGTGCTGTGCTGCCTGTGCTGTGCTGCCTGTGCTTGCTGTGCTGCCTGTGCTGTGCTGCCTGTGCTTGCTGTGCTGCCTGTTTTTGCTGTGCTGCCTGTGCTTGCTGCCTGTGCTTGCTGCCTGTGCTTGCTGTGTTGCCTGTGCTTGCTGTGCTGCCTGTGCTTGCTGTGCTGCCTGTGTTTACTGTGCTGCCTGTGCTTGCTGCCTGTGCTTGCTGTGCTGCCTGTGCTTGCTGTGTTGCCTGTGCTTGCTGCCTGTGCTTGCTGTGCTGCCAGTGCTTGCCGCCTGTGCTTGCTGCCCGTGCTTGCTGGCCGTGCTTGCTGTGCTGCCGGTGCTTGCTGTGCTGCCTGTGCTTGCTGCCTGTGCTTGCTGTGCTGCCAGTGCTGTGCTGCCTGTGCTTGCTGTGCTGCCTGTGCTGTGCTGCCTGTGCTGCCTGTGTTTGCTGTGCTGCCTGTGCTTGCTGCCTGTGCTTGCTGTGCTGCCTGTGTTTGCTGTGCTGCCTGTGCTTGCTGCCTGTGCTTGCTGTGCTGCCAGTGCTGTGCTGCCTGTGCTTGCTGTGCTGCCTGTGCTGTGCTGCCTGTGCTGCCTGTGTTTGCTGTGCTGCCTGTGCTTGCTGCCTGTGCTTGCTGTGCTGCCTGTGCTTGCTGTCCTGCATGTGCTTGCTGTCCTGCCTGTGCTTGCTGCCTGTGCTTGCTGTGCTACCTGTGCTTGCTGCCTGTGCTTGCTGTGCTGCCTGTGCTTGCTGCCTGTGCTGCCTGTGTTTGCTGTGCTGCCTGTGCTTGCTGTGCTGCCTGTGCTTGCTGCCTGTGCTTGCTGTGCTGCCTGTGCTTGCTGTGTTGCCTGTGCTTGCTGCCTGTGCTTGCTGCCTGTGCTTGCTGTGCTGCCTGTGCTTGCTGTCCTGCCTGTGCTTGCTGTGCTGCCTGTGCTTGCTGTGCTGCCTGTGCTTGCTGCCTGTGCTGCCTGTGCTTGCTGTGCTGCCTGTGTTTGCTGTGCTGCCTGTGCTTGCTGCCTGTGCTTGCTGCCTATGCTTGCTGTGCTGCCTGTGCTTGCTGTGCTGCCTGTGCTTGCTGCCTGTGCTGCCTGTGCTTGCTGTGCTGCCTGTGTTTGCTGTGCTGCCTGTGCTTGCTGCCTGTGCTTGCTGTGCTGCCTGTGCTTGCTGCCTGTGCTTGCTGTGCTGCCTGTGTTTGCTGTGCTGCCTGTGCTTGCTGCCTGTGTTTGCTGTGCTGCCTGTGCTTGCTGCCTGTGCTTGCTGCCTGTGCTTGCTGTGTTGCCTGTGCTTGCTGTGCTGCCTGTGCTTGCTGTGCTGCCTGTGTTTACTGTGCTGCCTGTGCTTGCTGCCTGTGCTTGCTGTGCTGCCTGTGCTTGCTGTGTTGCCTGTGCTTGCTGCCTGTGCTTGCTGTGCTGCCAGTGCTTGCTGCCTGTGCTTGCTGCCCGTGCTTGCTGGCCGTGCTTGCTGGCCGTGCTTGCTGTGCTGCCGGTGCTTGCTGTGTTGCCTGTGCTTGCTGCCTGTGCTTGCTGTGCTGCCTGTGCTGTGCTGCCTGTGCTTGCTGTGCTGCCTGTGTTTGCTGTGCTGCCTGTGCTTGCTGCCTGTGCTTGCTGTGCTGCCTGTGCTTGCTGCCTGTGCTTGCTGCCTGTGCTTGCTGTGTTGCCTGTGCTTGCTGCCTGTGCTTGCTGTGTTGCCTGTGCTTGCTGTGCTGCCTGTGCTTGCTGTGCTGCCTGTGTTTACTGTGCTGCCTATGCTTGCTGCCTGTGCTTGCTGTGCTGCCTGTGCTTGCTGTGTTGCCTGTGCTTGCTGCCTGTGCTTGCTGTGCTGCCTGTGCTTGCTGTGCTGCCAGTGCTTGCCGCCTGTGCTTGCTGCCCGTGCTTGCTGGCCGTGCTTGCTGTGCTGCCGGTGCTTGCTGTGCTGCCTGTGCTTGCTGTCCTGCCTGTGCTTGCTGTCCTGCCTGTGCTTGCTGCCTGTGCTGCCTGTGTTTGCTGTGCTGCCTGTGCTTGCTGCCTGTGTTTGCTGTGCTGCCTGTGCTTGCTGCCTGTGCTTGCTGTGCTGCCTGTGCTTGCTGCCTGTGCTTGCTGCCCGTGCTTGCTGTGCTGCCGGTGCTTGCTGTGCTGCCTGTGCTTGCTGCCTGTGCTTGCTGTGCTGCCTGTGCTTGCTGTGCTGCCTGTCCTTTCTGTGGTGCCTGTGTTTGCTGTGCTGCCTGTGCTTGCAGTCTGTGCTTGCTGTGCTGCCTGTGCTTGCTGTGTTGCCTGTGCTTGCTGTGCTGCCTGTGCTGTGCTGCCTGTGCTTGATGTGCTGCCTGTGTTTGCTGTGCTGCCTGTGCTTGCTGCCTGTGCTTGCTGTGCTGCCTGTGCTGTGCTGCCTGTGCTTGCTGTGCTGCCTGTGCTTGCTGTGCTGCCTGTGCTGTGCTGCCTGTGCTTGCTGTGCTGCCTGTGTTTGCTGTGCTGCCTGTGTTTGCTGTGCTGCCTGTGCTTGCTGCCTGTGCTTGCAGTCTGTGCTTGCTGTGCTGCCTGTGCTTGCTGTGCTGCCTGTGCTGTGCTGCCTGTGCTTGATGTGCTGCCTGTGTTTGCTGTGCTGCCTGTGCTTGCTGCCTGTGCTTGCTGTGCTGCCTGTGCTGTGCTGCCTGTGCTTGCTGTGCTGCCTGTGCTTGCTGCCTGTGCTTGCTGCCTGTGCTTGCTGTGCTGCCTGTGCTTGCTGTGCTGCCTGTGTTTGCTGTGCTGCCTGTGCTTGCTGCCTGTGCTTGCTGCCTGTGCTTGCTGTGCTGCCTGTGCTTGCTGCCTGTGCTGCTGTGCTGCCTTTGCTTGCTGTGCTGCCTGTGCTTGCTGCCTGTGCTGCCTGTGCTTGCTGTGCTGCCTGTGCTTGCTGCCTGTGCTTGCTGTCCTGCCTGTGCTTGCTGTCCTGCCTGTGCTTGCTGCCTGTGCTTGCTGTGCTGCCTGTGCTTGCTGTGCTGCCTGTGCTTGCTGCCTGTGCTGCCTGTGCTTGCTGTGCTGCCTGTGTTTGCTGTGCTGCCTGTGCTTGCTGTGCTGCCTGTGCTTGCTGCCTGTGCTTGCTGTGCTGCCTGTGCTGCCTGTGCTTGCTGCCTGTGCTGCCTGTGCTTGCTGTGCTGCCTGTGTTTGCTGTGCTGCCTGTGCTTGCTGCCTGTGCTTGCTGCCTGTGCTTGCTGTGTTGCCTGTGCTTGCTGCCTGTGCTTGCTCTGTTGCCTGTGCTTGCTGTGCTGCCTGTGCTTGCTGTGCTGCCTGTGTTTACTGTGCTGCCTGTGCTTGCTGCCTGTGCTTGCTGTGCTGCCTGTGCTTGCTGTGTTGCCTGTGCTTGCTGCCTGTGCTTGCTGTGCTGCCAGTGCTTGCTGCCCGTGCTTGCTGCCCGTGCTTGCTGGCCGTGCTTGCTGGCCGTGCTTGCTGTGCTGCCGGTGCTTGCTGTGTTGCCTGTGCTTGCTGCCTGTGCTTGCTGTGCTGCCAGTGCTTGCTGCCTGTGGTTGCTGCCCGTGCTTGCTGGCCGTGCTTGCTGTGCTGCCGGTGCTTGCTGTGCTGCCTGTGCTTGCAGCCTGTGCTGCCTGTGCTTGCTGTGCTGCCTGTGCTTGCTGCCTGTGCTTGCTGTGCTGCCTGTGCTTGCTGCCTGTGCTTGCTGCCCGTGCTTGCTGTGCTGCCGGTGCTTGCTGTGCTGCCTGTGCTTGCTGCCTGTGATTGCTGTGCTGCCTGTGCTTGCTGTGCTGCCTGTCCTTTCTGTGGTGCCTGTGTTTGCTGTGCTGCCTGTGCTTGCAGTCTGTGCTTGCTGTGCTGCCTGTGCTTGCTGTGTTGCCTGTGCTTGCTGTGCTGCCTGTGCTGTGCTGCCTGTGCTTGATGTGCTGCCTGTGTTTGCTGTGCTGCCTGTGCTTGCTGCCTGTGCTTGCTGTGCTGCCTGTGCTGTGCTGCCTGTGCTTGCTGTGCTGCCTGTGCTTGCTGCCTGTGCTTGCTGTGCTGCCTGTGCTGTGCTGCCTGTGCTTGCTGTGCTGCCTGTGCTTGCTGCCTGTCCTTGCTGCCTGTGCTTGCTGTGCTGCCTGTGCTTGCTGTGCTGCCTGTGTTTGCTGTGCTGCCTGTGCTTGCTGCCTGTGCTTGCAGTCTGTGCTTGCTGTGCTGCCTGTGCTTGCTGTGTTGCCTGTGCTTGCTGTGCTGCCTGTGCTGTGCTGCCTGTGCTTGATGTGCTGCCTGTGTTTGCTGTGCTGCCTGTGCTTGCTGCCTGTGCTTGCTGTGCTGCCTGTGCTGTGCTGCCTGTGCTTGCTGTGCTGCCTGTGTTTGCTGTGCTGCCTGAGCTTGCTGCCTGTGCTTGCTGTGCTGCCTGTGCTTGCTGCCTGTGCTTGCTGTGTTGCCTGTGCTTGCTGTGTTGCCTGTGCTTGCTGCCTGTGCTTGCTGTGTTGCCTGTGCTTGCTGTGCTGCCTGTGCTTGCTGTGCTGCCTGTGTTTACTGTGCTGCCTGTGTTTACTGTGCTGCCTATGCTTGCTGCCTGTGCTTGCTGTGCTGCCTGTGCTTGCTGTGTTGCCTGTGCTTGCTGCCTGTGCTTGCTGTGCTGCCTGTGCTTGCTGTGCTGCCAGTGCTTGCCGCCTGTGCTTGCTGCCCGTGCTTGCTGGCCGTGCTTGCTGTGCTGCCGGTGCTTGCTGTGCTGCCTGTGCTTGCTGTCCTGCCTGTGCTTGCTGTCCTGCCTGTGCTTGCTGCCTGTGCTGCCTGTGTTTGCTGTGCTGCCTGTGCTTGCTGCCTGTGTTTGCTGTGCTGCCTGTGCTTGCTGCCTGTGCTTGCTGTGCTGCCTGTGCTTGCTGCCTGTGCTTGCTGCCCGTGCTTGCTGTGCTGCCGGTGCTTGCTGTGCTGCCTGTGCTTGCTGCCTGTGCTTGCTGTGCTGCCTGTCCTTTCTGTGGTGCCTGTGTTTGCTGTGCTGCCTGTGCTTGCAGTCTGTGCTTGCTGTGCTGCCTGTGCTTGCTGTGTTGCCTGTGCTTGCTGTGCTGCCTGTGCTGTGCTGCCTGTGCTTGATGTGCTGCCTGTGTTTGCTGTGCTGCCTGTGCTTGCTGCCTGTGCTTGCTGTGCTGCCTGTGCTGTGCTGCCTGTGCTTGCTGTGCTGCCTGTGCTTGCTGTGCTGCCTGTGCTGTGCTGCCTGTGCTTGCTGTGCTGCCTGTGTTTGCTGTGCTGCCTGTGTTTGCTGTGCTGCCTGTGCTTGCTGCCTGTGCTTGCAGTCTGTGCTTGCTGTGCTGCCTGTGCTTGCTGTGCTGCCTGTGCTGTGCTGCCTGTGCTTGATGTGCTGCCTGTGTTTGCTGTGCTGCCTGTGCTTGCTGCCTGTGCTTGCTGTGCTGCCTGTGCTGTGCTGCCTGTGCTTGCTGTGCTGCCTGTGCTTGCTGCCTGTGCTTGCTGCCTGTGCTTGCTGTGCTGCCTGTGCTTGCTGTGCTGCCTGTGCTTGCTGTGCTGCCTGTGCTTGCTGTCCTGCCTGTGCTTGCTGTCCTGCCTGTGCTTGCTGCCTGTGCTTGCTGTGCTGCCTGTGCTTGCTGCCTGTGCTGCCTGTGCTTGCTGTGCTGCCTGTGTTTGCTGTGCTGCCTGTGCTTGCTGTGCTGCCTGTGCTTGCTGCCTGTGCTTGCTGTGCTGCCTGTGCTGCCTGTGCTTGCTGCCTGTGCTGCCTGTGCTTGCTGTGCTGCCTGTGTTTGCTGTGCTGCCTGTGCTTGCTGCCTGTGCTTGCTGCCTGTGCTTGCTGTGTTGCCTGTGCTTGCTGCCTGTGCTTGCTGTGTTGCCTGTGCTTGCTGTGCTGCCTGTGCTTGCTGTGCTGCCTGTGTTTACTGTGCTGCCTGTGCTTGCTGCCTGTGCTTGCTGTGCTGCCTGTGCTTGCTGTGTTGCCTGTGCTTGCTGCCTGTGCTTGCTGTGCTGCCAGTGCTTGCTGCCCGTGCTTGCTGCCCGTGCTTGCTGGCCGTGCTTGCTGGCCGTGCTTGCTGTGCTGCCGGTGCTTGCTGTGTTGCCTGTGCTTGCTGCCTGTGCTTGCTGTGCTGCCAGTGCTTGCTGCCTGTGGTTGCTGCCCGTGCTTGCTGGCCGTGCTTGCTGTGCTGCCGGTGCTTGCTGTGCTGCCTGTGCTTGCAGCCTGTGCTGCCTGTGCTTGCTGTGCTGCCTGTGCTTGCTGTGCTGCCTGTGCTTGCTGCCTGTGCTTGCTGTGCTGCCTGTGCTTGCTGCCTGTGCTTGCTGCCCGTGCTTGCTGTGCTGCCGGTGCTTGCTGTGCTGCCTGTGCTTGCTGCCTGTGATTGCTGTGCTGCCTGTGCTTGCTGTGCTGCCTGTCCTTTCTGTGGTGCCTGTGTTTGCTGTGCTGCCTGTGCTTGCAGTCTGTGCTTGCTGTGCTGCCTGTGCTTGCTGTGTTGCCTGTGCTTGCTGTGCTGCCTGTGCTGTGCTGCCTGTGCTTGATGTGCTGCCTGTGTTTGCTGTGCTGCCTGTGCTTGCTGCCTGTGCTTGCTGTGCTGCCTGTGCTGTGCTGCCTGTGCTTGCTGTGCTGCCTGTGCTTGCTGCCTGTGCTTGCTGTGCTGCCTGTGCTGTGCTGCCTGTGCTTGCTGTGCTGCCTGTGCTTGCTGCCTGTCCTTGCTGCCTGTGCTTGCTGTGCTGCCTGTGTTTGCTGTGCTGCCTGTGCTTGCTGCCTGTGCTTGCAGTCTGTGCTTGCTGTGCTGCCTGTGCTTGCTGTGTTGCCTGTGCTTGCTGTGCTGCCTGTGCTGTGCTGCCTGTGCTTGATGTGCTGCCTGTGTTTGCTGTGCTGCCTGTGCTTGCTGCCTGTGCTTGCTGTGCTGCCTGTGCTGTGCTGCCTGTGCTTGCTGTGCTGCCTGTGTTTGCTGTGCTGCCTGAGCTTGCTGCCTGTGCTTGCTGTGCTGCCTGTGCTTGCTGCCTGTGCTTGCTGTGTTGCCTGTGCTTGCTGTGTTGCCTGTGCTTGCTGCCTGTGCTTGCTGTGTTGCCTGTGCTTGCTGTGCTGCCTGTGCTTGCTGTGCTGCCTGTGTTTACTGTGCTGCCTGTGTTTACTGTGCTGCCTATGCTTGCTGCCTGTGCTTGCTGTGCTGCCTGTGCTTGCTGTGTTGCCTGTGCTTGCTGCCTGTGCTTGCTGTGCTGCCTGTGCTTGCTGTGCTGCCAGTGCTTGCCGCCTGTGCTTGCTGCCCGTGCTTGCTGGCCGTGCTTGCTGTGCTGCCGGTGCTTGCTGTCCTGCCTGTGCTTGCTGTCCTGCCTGTGCTTGCTGCCTGTGCTGCCTGTGTTTGCTGTGCTGCCTGTGCTTGCTGCCTGTGTTTGCTGTGCTGCCTGTGCTTGCTGCCTGTGCTTGCTGTGCTGCCTGTGCTTGCTGCCTGTGCTTGCTGCCCGTGCTTGCTGTGCTGCCGGTGCTTGCTGTGCTGCCTGTGCTTGCTGCCTGTGCTTGCTGTGCTGCCTGTGCTTGCTGTGCTGCCTGTCCTTTCTGTGCTTGCAGTCTGTGCTTGCTGTGCTGCCTGTGCTTGCTGTGTTGCCTGTGCTTGCTGTGCTGCCTGTGCTGTGCTGCCTGTGCTTGATGTGCTGCCTGTGTTTGCTGTGCTGCCTGTGCTTGCTGCCTGTGCTTGCTGTGCTGCCTGTGCTGTGCTGCCTGTGCTTGCTGTGCTGCCTGTGCTTGCTGTGCTGCCTGTGCTGTGCTGCCTGTGCTTGCTGTGCTGCCTGTGTTTGCTGTGCTGCCTGTGTTTGCTGTGCTGCCTGTGCTTGCTGCCTGTGCTTGCAGTCTGTGCTTGCTGTGCTGCCTGTGCTTGCTGTGCTGCCTGTGCTGTGCTGCCTGTGCTTGATGTGCTGCCTGTGTTTGCTGTGCTGCCTGTGCTTGCTGCCTGTGCTTGCTGTGCTGCCTGTGCTGTGCTGCCTGTGCTTGCTGTGCTGCCTGTGCTTGCTGCCTGTGCTTGCTGCCTGTGCTTGCTGTGCTGCCTGTGCTTGCTGTGCTGCCTGTGTTTGCTGTGCTGCCTGTGCTTGCTGCCTGTGCTTGCTGCCTGTGCTTGCTGTGCTGCCTGTGCTTGCTGCCTGTGCTGCTGTGCTGCCTTTGCTTGCTGTGCTGCCTGTGCTTGCTGCCTGTGCTTGCTGTGCTGCCTGTGCTTGCTGTGCTGCCTGTGCTTGCTGCCTGTGCTTGCTGTGCTGCCTGTGCTTGCTGTCCTGCCTGTGCTTGCTGTCCTGCCTGTGCTTGCTGCCTGTGCTTGCTGTGCTGCCTGTGCTTGCTGCCTGTGCTGCCTGTGCTTGCTGTGCTGCCTGTGTTTGCTGTGCTGCCTGTGCTTGCTGTGCTGCCTGTGCTTGCTGCCTGTGCTTGCTGTGCTGCCTGTGCTGCCTGTGCTTGCTGCCTGTGCTGCCTGTGCTTGCTGTGCTGCCTGTGTTTGCTGTGCTGCCTGTGCTTGCTGCCTGTGCTTGCTGCCTGTGCTTGCTGTGTTGCCTGTGCTTGCTGCCTGTGCTTGCTGTGTTGCCTGTGCTTGCTGTGCTGCCTGTGCTTGCTGTGCTGCCTGTGTTTACTGTGCTGCCTGTGCTTGCTGCCTGTGCTTGCTGTGCTGCCTGTGCTTGCTGTGTTGCCTGTGCTTGCTGCCTGTGCTTGCTGTGCTGCCAGTGCTTGCTGCCCGTGCTTGCTGCCCGTGCTTGCTGGCCGTGCTTGCTGGCCGTGCTTGCTGTGCTGCCGGTGCTTGCTGTGTTGCCTGTGCTTGCTGCCTGTGCTTGCTGTGCTGCCAGTGCTTGCTGCCTGTGCTTGCTGCCCGTGCTTGCTGGCCGTGCTTGCTGTGCTGCCGGTGCTTGCTGTGCTGCCTGTGCTTGCAGCCTGTGCTGCCTGTGCTTGCTGTGCTGCCTGTGCTTGCTGCCTGTGCTTGCTGTGCTGCCTGTGCTTGCTGCCTGTGCTTGCTGCCCGTGCTTGCTGTGCTGCCGGTGCTTGCTGTGCTGCCTGTGCTTGCTGCCTGTGATTGCTGTGCTGCCTGTGCTTGCTGTGCTGCCTGTCCTTTCTGTGGTGCCTGTGTTTGCTGTGCTGCCTGTGCTTGCAGTCTGTGCTTGCTGTGCTGCCTGTGCTTGCTGTGTTGCCTGTGCTTGCTGTGCTGCCTGTGCTGTGCTGCCTGTGCTTGCTGTGCTGCCTGTGCTTGCTGCCTGTCCTTGCTGCCTGTGCTTGCTGTGCTGCCTGTGCTTGCTGTGCTGCCTGTCCTTTCTGTGGTGCCTGTGTTTGCTGTGCTGCCTGTGCTTGCAGTCTGTGCTTGCTGTGCTGCCTGTGCTTGCTGTGTTGCCTGTGCTTGCTGTGCTGCCTGTGCTGTGCTGCCTGTGCTTGATGTGCTGCCTGTGTTTGCTGTGCTGCCTGTGCTTGCTGCCTGTGCTTGCTGTGCTGCCTGTGCTGTGCTGCCTGTGCTTGCTGTGCTGCCTGTGCTTGCTGCCTGTGCTTGCTGTGCTGCCTGTGCTGTGCTGCCGGTGCTTGCTGTGCTGCCTGTGCTTGCTGCCTGTGATTGCTGTGCTGCCTGTGCTTGCTGTGCTGCCTGTCCTTTCTGTGGTGCCTGTGCTTGATGTGCTGCCTGTGTTTGCTGTGCTGCCTGTGCTTGCTGCCTGTGCTTGCTGTGCTGCCTGTGCTGTGCTGCCTGTGCTTGCTGTGCTGCCTGTGTTTGCTGTGCTGCCTGAGCTTGCTGCCTGTGCTTGCTGTGCTGCCTGTGCTTGCTGCCTGTGCTTGCTGCCTGTGCTTGCTGTGTTGCCTGTGCTTGCTGCCTGTGCTTGCTGTGTTGCCTGTGCTTGCTGTGCTGCCTGTGCTTGCTGTGCTGCCTGTGTTTACTGTGCTGCCTGTGTTTACTGTGCTGCCTATGCTTGCTGCCTGTGCTTGCTGTGCTGCCTGTGCTTGCTGTGTTGCCTGTGCTTGCTGCCTGTGCTTGCTGTGCTGCCAGTGCTTGCCGCCTGTGCTTGCCGCCTGTGCTTGCTGCCCGTGCTTGCTGGCCGTGCTTGCTGTGCTGCCGGTGCTTGCTGTGCTGCCTGTGCTTGCTGCCTGTGCTTGCTGTGCTGCCAGTGCTGTGCTGCCTGTGCTTGCTGTGCTGCCTGTGCTGTGCTGCCTGTGTTTGCTGTGCTGCCTGTGCTCGCTGCCTGTGCTTGCTGTGCTGCCTGTGTTTGCTGTGCTGCCTGTGCTTGCTGCCTGTGCTTGCTGTGCTGCCTGTGCTGTGCTGCCTGTGCTTGATGTGCTGCCTGTGTTTGCTGTGCTGCCTGTGCTTGCTGCCTGTGCTTGCTGTGCTGCCTCTGCTGTGCTGCCTGTGCTGCCTGTGCTTGCTGCGTGTGCTTGCTGCCTGTGCTTGCTGTGCTGCCTGTGCTTGCTGTGCTGTCTGTGCTGTGCTGCCTGTGCTTGCTGTGCTGCCTGTGCTGCCTGTGCTTGCTGCCTGTGCTTGCTGTGCTGCCTGTGCTTGCTGCCTGTGCTTGCTGCCTGTGTTTGCTGTGCTGCACTTGCTGTGCTGCCTGTGCTTGCTGCCTGTGCTGCCTGTACTTGCTGCCTGTGCTTGCTGTGCTGCCTGTGCTTGCTGCCTGTGTTTGCTGTGCTGCCTGTGCTTGCTGCCGGTGCTTGCTGCCCGTTCTTGCTGTGCTGCCGGTGCTTGCTGTGCTGCCTGTGCTTGCTGCCTGTGCTTGCTGTGCTGCCTGTGCTTGCTGTGCTGCTTGTGCTGTGCTGCCTGTCCTTGCTGTGCTGCCTGTGTTTGCTGTGCTGCCTGTGCTTGCTGCCTGTGCATGCTGTGCTGCCTGTGCTTGCTGTGTTGCCTGTGCTGCCTGTGCTTGCTGCCTGTGCTTGCTGTGCTGCCTGTGCTTGCTGCCCGTGCTTGCTGGCCGTGCTTGCTGTGCTGCCGGTGCTTGCTGTGCTGCCTGTGCTTGCTGCCTGTGCTTGCTGTGCTGCCAGTGCTGTGCTGCCTGTGCTTGCTGTGCTGCCTGTGCTGTGCTGCCTGTGCTTGCTGTGCTGCCTGTGTTTGCTGTGCTGCCTGTGTTTGCTGTGCTGCCTGTGCTTGCTGCCTGTGCGTGCAGTCTGTGCTTGCTGTGCTGCCTGTGCTTGTTGTGCTGCCTGTGCTGTGCTGCCTGTGCTTGATGTGCTGCCTGTGTTTGCTGTGCTGCCTGTGCTTGCTGCCTGTGCTTGCTGTGCTGCCTGTGCTGTGCTGCCTGTGCTTGCTGTGCTGCCTGTGCTTGCTGCCTGTGCTTGCTGCCTGTGCTTGCTGTGCTGCCTGTGCTTGCTGTGCTGCCTGTGTTTGCTGTGCTGCCTGTGCTTGCTGCCTGTGCTTGCTGCCTGTGCTTGCTGTGCTGCCTGTGCTTGCTGCCTGTGCTGCTGTGCTGCCTTTGCTTGCTGTGCTGCCTGTGCTTGCTGCCTGTGCTTGCTGTGCTGCCTGTGCTTGCTGCCTGTGCTTGCTGTGCTGCCTGTGCTTGCTGTCCTGCCTGTGCTTGCTGTCCTGCCTGTGCTTGCTGCCTGTGCTTGCTGTGCTGCCTGTGCTTGCTGCCTGTGCTGCCTGTGCTTGCTGTGCTGCCTGTGTTTGCTGTGCTGCCTGTGCTTGCTGTGCTGCCTGTGCTTGCTGCCTGTGCTTGCTGTGCTGCCTGTGCTGCCTGTGCTTGCTGCCTGTGCTGCCTGTGCTTGCTGTGCTGCCTGTGTTTGCTGTGCTGCCTGTGCTTGCTGCCTGTGCTTGCTGCCTGTGCTTGCTGTGTTGCCTGTGCTTGCTGCCTGTGCTTGCTGTGTTGCCTGTGCTTGCTGTGCTGCCTGTGCTTGCTGTGCTGCCTGTGTTTACTGTGCTGCCTGTGCTTGCTGCCTGTGCTTGCTGTGCTGCCTGTGCTTGCTGTGTTGCCTGTGCTTGCTGCCTGTGCTTGCTGTGCTGCCAGTGCTTGCTGCCCGTGCTTGCTGGCCGTGCTTGCTGGCCGTGCTTGCTGGCCGTGCTTGCTGTGCTGCCGGTGCTTGCTGTGTTGCCTGTGCTTGCTGCCTGTGCTTGCTGTGCTGCCAGTGCTTGCTGCCTGTGCTTGCTGCCCGTGCTTGCTGGCCGTGCTTGCTGTGCTGCCGGTGCTTGCTGTGCTGCCTGTGCTTGCAGCCTGTGCTGCCTGTGCTTGCTGTGCTGCCTGTGCTTGCTGCCTGTGCTTGCTGTGCTGCCTGTGCTTGCTGCCTGTGCTTGCTGCCCGTGCTTGCTGTGCTGCCGGTGCTTGCTGTGCTGCCTGTGCTTGCTGCCTGTGATTGCTGTGCTGCCTGTGCTTGCTGTGCTGCCTGTCCTTTCTGTGGTGCCTGTGTTTGCTGTGCTGCCTGTGCTTGCAGTCTGTGCTTGCTGTGCTGCCTGTGCTTGCTGTGTTGCCTGTGCTTGCTGTGCTGCCTGTGCTGTGCTGCCTGTGCTTGATGTGCTGCCTGTGTTTGCTGTGCTGCCTGTGCTTGCTGCCTGTGCTTGCTGTGCTGCCTGTGCTGTGCTGCCTGTGCTTGCTGTGCTGCCTGTGCTTGCTGCCTGTGCTTGCTGTGCTGCCTGTGCTGTGCTGCCTGTGCTTGCTGTGCTGCCTGTGCTTGCTGCCTGTCCTTGCTGCCTGTGCTTGCTGTGCTGCCTGTGCTTGCTGTGCTGCCTGTGTTTGCTGTGCTGCCTGTGCTTGCTGCCTGTGCTTGCAGGCTGTGCTTGCTGTGCTGCCTGTGCTTGCTGTGTTGCCTGTGCTTGCTGTGCTGCCTGTGCTGTGCTGCCTGTGCTTGATGTGCTGCCTGTGTTTGCTGTGCTGCCTGTGCTTGCTGCCTGTGCTTGCTGTGCTGCCTGTGCTGTGCTGCCTGTGCTTGCTGTGCTGCCTGTGTTTGCTGTGCTGCCTGAGCTTGCTGCCTGTGCTTGCTGTGCTGCCTGTGCTTGCTGCCTGTGCTTGCTGCCTGTGCTTGCTGTGTTGCCTGTGCTTGCTGCCTGTGCTTGCTGTGTTGCCTGTGCTTGCTGTGCTGCCTGTGCTTGCTGTGCTGCCTGTGTTTACTGTGCTGCCTGTGTTTACTGTGCTGCCTATGCTTGCTGCCTGTGCTTGCTGTGCTGCCTGTGCTTGCTGTGTTGCCTGTGCTTGCTGCCTGTGCTTGCTGTGCTGCCAGTGCTTGCCGCCTGTGCTTGCCGCCTGTGCTTGCTGCCCGTGCTTGCTGGCCGTGCTTGCTGTGCTGCCGGTGCTTGCTGTGCTGCCTGTGCTTGCTGCCTGTGCTTGCTGTGCTGCCAGTGCTGTGCTGCCTGTGCTTGCTGTGCTGCCTGTGCTGTGCTGCCTGTGTTTGCTGTGCTGCCTGTGCTCGCTGCCTGTGCTTGCTGTGCTGCCTGTGTTTGCTGTGCTGCCTGTGCTTGCTGCCTGTGCTTGCTGTGCTGCCTGTGCTTGCTGCCTGTGCTTGCTGTGCTGCCTGTGCTTGCTGCCTGTGCTTGCTGCCTGTGTTTGCTGTGCTGCACTTGCTGTGCTGCCTGTGCTTGCTGCCTGTGCTGCCTGTACTTGCTGCCTGTGCTTGCTGTGCTGCCTGTGTTTGCTGTGCTGCCTGTGCTTGCTGCCGGTGCTTGCTGCCCGTTCTTGCTGTGCTGCCGGTGCTTGCTGTGCTGCCTGTGCTTGCTGCCTGTGCTTGCTGTGCTGCCTGTGCTTGCTGTGCTGCTTGTGCTGTGCTGCCTGTCCTTGCTGTGCTGCCTGTGTTTGCTGTGCTGCCTGTGCTTGCTGCCTGTGCATGCTGTGCTGCCTGTGCTTGCTGTGTTGCCTGTGCTGCCTGTGCTTGCTGCCTGTGCTTGCTGTGCTGCCTGTGCTTGCTGCCCGTGCTTGCTGGCCGTGCTTGCTGTGCTGCCGGTGCTTGCTGTGCTGCCTGTGCTTGCTGCCTGTGCTTGCTGTGCTGCCAGTGCTGTGCTGCCTGTGCTTGCTGTGCTGCCTGTGCTGTGCTGCCTGTGCTGCCTGTGTTTGCTGTGCTGCCTGTGCTTGCTGCCTGTGCTTGCTGTGCTGCCTGTGCTTGCTGTCCTGCCTGTGCTTGCTGTCCTGCCTGTGCTTGCTGCCTGTGCTTGCTGTGCTACCTGTGCTTGCTGCCTGTGCTTGCTGTGCTGCCTGTGCTTGCTGCCTGTGCTGCCTGTGTTTGCTGTGCTGCCTGTGCTTGCTGTGCTGCCTGTGCTGTGCTGCCTGTGCTTGCTGTGCTGCCTGTGCTGTGCTGCCTGTGCTTGCTGTGCTGCCTGTGTTTGCTGTGCTGCCTGTGCTTGCTGCCTGTGCTTGCTGTGCTGCCTGTGCTTGCTGCCTGTGCTTGCTGCCTGTGCTTGCTGTGTTGCCTGTGCTTGCTGCCTGTGCTTGCTGTGTTGCCTGTGCTTGCTGTGCTGCCTGTGCTTGCTGTGCTGCCTGTGTTTTCTGTGCTGCCTATGCTTGCTGCCTGTGCTTGCTGTGCTGCCTGTGCTTGCTGTGTTGCCTGTGCTTGCTGCCTGTGCTTGCTGTGCTGCCTGTGCTTGCTGTGCTGCCAGTGCTTGCCGCCTGTGCTTGCTGCCCGTGCTTGCTGGCCGTGCTTGCTGTGCTGCCGGTGCTTGCTGTGCTGCCTGTGCTTGCTGCCTGTGCTTGCTGTGCTGCCTGTGCTTGCTGTGCTGCCTGTGCTTGCTGTGCTGCCTGTGTTTGCTGTGCTGCCTGTGCTTGCTGCCTGTGTTTGCTGTGCTGCCTGTGCTTGCTGCCTGTGCTTGCTGCCTGTGCTTGCTGTGTTGCCTGTGCTTGCTGTGCTGCCTGTGCTTGCTGTGCTGCCTGTGTTTACTGTGCTGCCTGTGCTTGCTGCCTGTGCTTGCTGTGCTGCCTGTGCTTGCTGTGTTGCCTGTGCTTGATGCCTGTGCTTGCTGTGCTGCCTGTGCTTGCTGTGCTGCCAGTGCTTGCTGCCTGTGCTTGCTGCCCGTGCTTGCTGGCCGTGCTTGCTGGCCGTGCTTGCTGTGCTGCCGGTGCTTGCTGTGTTGCCTGTGCTTGCTGCCTGTGCTTGCTGTGCTGCCTGTGCTTGCTGTGCTGCCAGTGCTTGCTGCCTGTGCTTGCTGCCCGTGCTTGCTTGCCGTGCTTGCTGTGCTGCCGGTGCTTGCTGTGCTGCCTGTGCTTGCAGCCTGTGCTGCCTGTGCTTGCAGCCTGTGCTGCCTGTGCTTGCTGTGCTGCCTGTGCTGCCTGTGCTTGCTGCCTGTGCTTGCTGCCTGTGCTTGCTGTGCTGCCTGTGCTTGCTGCCTGTGTTTGCTGTGCTGCCTGTGCTTGCTGCCTGTGCTTGCTGTGCTGCCCGTGCTTGCTGCCTGTGCTTGCTGCCCGTGCTTGCTGTGCTGCCGGTGCTTGCTGTGCTGCCTGTGCTTGCTGTGCTGCCTGTCCTTTCTGTGGTGCCTGTGTTTGCTGTGCTGCCTGTGCTTGCAGTCTGTGCTTGCTGTGTTGCCTGTGCTTGCTGTGCTGCCTGTGCTGTGCTGCCTGTGCTTGATGTGCTGCCTGTGTTTGCTGTGCTGCCTGTACTTGCTGCCTGTGCTTGCTGTGCTGCCTGTGCTGTGCTGCCTGTGCTTGCTGTGCTGCCTGTGCTTGCTGCCTGTGCTTGCTGCCTGTGCTTGCTGTGCTGCCTGTGCTTGCTGTGCTGCCTGTGTTTGCTGTGCTGCCTGTGCTTGCTGCCTGTGCTTGCAGTCTGTGCTTGCTGTGCTGCCTGTGTTTGCTGTGCTGCCTGTGCTTGCAGTCTGTGCTTGCTGTGTTGCCTGTGCTTGCTGTGCTGCCTGTGCTGTGCTGCCTGTGCTTGATGTGCTGCCGGTGCTTGCTGTTCTGCCTGTGCTTGCTGTGCTGCCTGTGCTTGCTGTGCTGCCTGTCCTTTCTGTGGTGCCTGTGTTTGCTGTGCTGCCTGTGCTTGCAGTCTGTGCTTGCTGTGTTGCCTGTGCTTGCTGTGCTGCCTGTGCTGTGCTGCCTGTGCTTGATGTGCTGCCTGTGTTTGCTGTGCTGCCTGTACTTGCTGCCTGTGCTTGCTATGCTGCCTGTGCTGTGCTGCCTGTGCTTGCTGTGCTGCCTGTGCTTGCTGCCTGTGCTTGCTGTGCTGCCTGTGCTTGCTGTGCTGCCTGTGTTTGCTGTGCTGCCTGTGCTTGCTGCCTGTGCTTGCAGTCTGTGCTTGCTGTGCTGCCTGTGCTTGCTGTGTTGCCTGTGCTTGCTGTGCTGCCTGTGCTGTGCTGCCTGTGCTTGATGTGCTGCCTGTGTTTGCTGTGCTGCCTGTGCTTGCTGCCTGTGCTTGCTGTGGTGCCTGTGCTGTGCTGCCTGTGCTTGCTGTGCTGTCTGTGCTGTGCTGCCTGTGCTTGCTGTGCTGCCTGTGCTGCCTGTGCTTGCTGCCTGTGCTTGCTGTGCTGCCTGTGCTTGCTGCCTGTGCTTGCTGCCTGTGTTTGCTGTGCTGCACTTGCTGTGCTGCCTGTGCTTGCTGCCTGTGCTGCCTGTACTTGCTGCCTGTGCTTGCTGTGCTGCCTGTGCTTGCTGCCTGTGTTTGCTGTGCTGCCTGTGCTTGCTGCCGGTGCTTGCTGCCCGTTCTTGCTGTGCTGCCGGTGCTTGCTGTGCTGCCTGTGCTTGCTGCCTGTGCTTGCTGTGCTGCCTGTGCTTGCTGTGCTGCTTGTGCTGTGCTGCCTGTCCTTGCTGTGCTGCCTGTGTTTGCTGTGCTGCCTGTGCTTGCTGCCTGTGCATGCTGTGCTGCCTGTGCTTGCTGTGTTGCCTGTGCTGCCTGTGCTTGCTGCCTGTGCTTGCTGTGCTGCCTGTGCTTGCTGCCCGTGCTTGCTGGCCGTGCTTGCTGTGCTGCCGGTGCTTGCTGTGCTGCCTGTGCTTGCTGCCTGTGCTTGCTGTGCTGCCAGTGCTGTGCTGCCTGTGCTTGCTGTGCTGCCTGTGCTGTGCTGCCTGTGCTGCCTGTGTTTGCTGTGCTGCCTGTGCTTGCTGCCTGTGCTTGCTGTGCTGCCTGTGCTTGCTGTCCTGCCTGTGCTTGCTGTCCTGCCTGTGCTTGCTGCCTGTGCTTGCTGTGCTACCTGTGCTTGCTGCCTGTGCTTGCTGTGCTGCCTGTGCTTGCTGCCTGTGCTGCCTGTGTTTGCTGTGCTGCCTGTGCTTGCTGTGCTGCCTGTGCTGTGCTGCCTGTGCTTGCTGTGCTGCCTGTGCTGTGCTGCCTGTGCTTGCTGTGCTGCCTGTGTTTGCTGTGCTGCCTGTGCTTGCTGCCTGTGCTTGCTGTGCTGCCTGTGCTTGCTGCCTGTGCTTGCTGCCTGTGCTTGCTGTGTTGCCTGTGCTTGCTGCCTGTGCTTGCTGTGTTGCCTGTGCTTGCTGTGCTGCCTGTGCTTGCTGTGCTGCCTGTGTTTTCTGTGCTGCCTATGCTTGCTGCCTGTGCTTGCTGTGCTGCCTGTGCTTGCTGTGTTGCCTGTGCTTGCTGCCTGTGCTTGCTGTGCTGCCTGTGCTTGCTGTGCTGCCAGTGCTTGCCGCCTGTGCTTGCTGCCCGTGCTTGCTGGCCGTGCTTGCTGTGCTGCCGGTGCTTGCTGTGCTGCCTGTGCTTGCTGCCTGTGCTTGCTGTGCTGCCTGTGCTTGCTGTGCTGCCTGTGCTTGCTGTGCTGCCTGTGTTTGCTGTGCTGCCTGTGCTTGCTGCCTGTGTTTGCTGTGCTGCCTGTGCTTGCTGCCTGTGCTTGCTGCCTGTGCTTGCTGTGTTGCCTGTGCTTGCTGTGCTGCCTGTGCTTGCTGTGCTGCCTGTGTTTACTGTGCTGCCTGTGCTTGCTGCCTGTGCTTGCTGTGCTGCCTGTGCTTGCTGTGTTGCCTGTGCTTGATGCCTGTGCTTGCTGTGCTGCCTGTGCTTGCTGTGCTGCCAGTGCTTGCTGCCTGTGCTTGCTGCCCGTGCTTGCTGGCCGTGCTTGCTGGCCGTGCTTGCTGTGCTGCCGGTGCTTGCTGTGTTGCCTGTGCTTGCTGCCTGTGCTTGCTGTGCTGCCTGTGCTTGCTGTGCTGCCAGTGCTTGCTGCCTGTGCTTGCTGCCCGTGCTTGCTTGCCGTGCTTGCTGTGCTGCCGGTGCTTGCTGTGCTGCCTGTGCTTGCAGCCTGTGCTGCCTGTGCTTGCAGCCTGTGCTGCCTGTGCTTGCTGTGCTGCCTGTGCTGCCTGTGCTTGCTGCCTGTGCTTGCTGCCTGTGCTTGCTGTGCTGCCTGTGCTTGCTGCCTGTGTTTGCTGTGCTGCCTGTGCTTGCTGCCTGTGCTTGCTGTGCTGCCCGTGCTTGCTGCCTGTGCTTGCTGCCCGTGCTTGCTGTGCTGCCGGTGCTTGCTGTGCTGCCTGTGCTTGCTGTGCTGCCTGTCCTTTCTGTGGTGCCTGTGTTTGCTGTGCTGCCTGTGCTTGCAGTCTGTGCTTGCTGTGTTGCCTGTGCTTGCTGTGCTGCCTGTGCTGTGCTGCCTGTGCTTGATGTGCTGCCTGTGTTTGCTGTGCTGCCTGTACTTGCTGCCTGTGCTTGCTGTGCTGCCTATGCTTGCTACCTGTGCTTGCTGTGCTGCCTGTGCTTGCTGTGTTGCCTGTGCTTGCTGCCTGTGCTTGCTGTGCTGCCTGTGCTTGCTGTGCTGCCAGTGCTTGCCGCCTGTGCTTGCTGCCCGTGCTTGCTGGCCGTGCTTGCTGTGCTGCCGGTGCTTGCTGTGCTGCCTGTGCTTGCTGTCCTGCCTGTGCTTGCTGTCCTGCCTGTGCTTGCTGCCTGTGCTGCCTGTGTTTGCTGTGCTGCCTGTGCTTGCTGCCTGTGTTTGCTGTGCTGCCTGTGCTTGCTGCCTGTGCTTGCTGTGCTGCCTGTGCTTGCTGCCTGTGCTTGCTGTGCTGCCTGTGTTTGCTGTGCTGCCTGTGCTTGCTGCCTGTGCCTGCTGCCTGTGCTTGCAGTCTGTGCTTGCTGTGTTGCCTGTGCTTGCTGTGCTGCCTGTGCTGTGCTGCCTGTGCTTGATGTGCTGCCGGTGCTTGCTGTGCTGCCTGTGCTTGCTGTGCTGCCTGTGCTTGCTGTGCTGCCTGTCCTTTCTGTGGTGCCTGTGTTTGCTGTGCTGCCTGTGCTTGCAGTCTGTGCTTGCTGTGTTGCCTGTGCTTGCTGTGCTGCCTGTGCTGTGCTGCCTGTGCTTGATGTGCTGCCTGTGTTTGCTGTGCTGCCTGTACTTGCTGCCTGTGCTGCCTGTGCTGTGCTGCCTGTGCTTGATGTGCTGCCTGTGTTTGCTGTGCTGCCTGTGCTTGCTGCCTGTGCTTGCTGTGGTGCCTGTGCTGTGCTGCCTGTGCTTGCTGTGCTGCCTGTGTTTGCTGTGCTGCCTGTGCTTGCTGCCTGTGCTTGCTGTGCTGCCTGTGCTTGCTGCCTGTGCTTGCTGCCTGTGCTTGCTGTGTTGCCTGTGCTTGCTGCCTGTGCTTGCTGTGTTGCCTGTGCTTGCTGTGCTGCCTGTGCTTGCTGTGCTGCCTGTGTTTACTGTGCTGCCTGTGTTTACTGTGCTGCCTATGCTTGCTGCCTGTGCTTGCTGTGCTGCCTGTGCTTGCTGTGTTGCCTGTGCTTGCTGCCTGTGCTTGCTGTGCTGCCTGTGCTTGCTGTGCTGCCAGTGCTTGCCGCCTGTGCTTGCTGCCCGTGCTTGCTGGCCGTGCTTGCTGTGCTGCCGGTGCTTGCTGTGCTGCCTGTGCTTGCTGTCCTGCCTGTGCTTGCTGTCCTGCCTGTGCTTGCTGCCTGTGCTGCCTGTGTTTGCTGTGCTGCCTGTGCTTGCTGCCTGTGTTTGCTGTGCTGCCTGTGCTTGCTGCCTGTGCTTGCTGTGCTGCCTGTGCTTGCTGCCTGTGCTTGCTGCCCGTGCTTGCTGTGCTGCCGGTGCTTGCTGTGCTGCCTGTGCTTGCTGCCTGTGCTTGCTGTGCTGCCTGTGCTTGCTGTGCTGCCTGTCCTTTCTGTGGTGCCTGTGTTTGCTGTGCTACCTGTGCTTGCAGTCTGTGCTTGCTGTGCTGCCTGTGCTTGCTGTGTTGCCTGTGCTTGCTGTGCTGCCTGTGCTGTGCTGCCTGTGCTTGATGTGCTGCCTGTGTTTGCTGTGCTGCCTGTGCTTGCTGCCTGTGCTTGCTGTGCTGCCTGTGCTGTGCTGCCTGTGCTTGCTGTGCTGCCTGTGCTTGCTGCCTGTGCTTGCTGCCTGTGCTTGCTGTGCTGCCTGTGTTTGCTGTGCTGCCTGTGCTTGCTGCCTGTGCTTGCAGTCTGTGCTTGCTGTGCTGCCTGTGCTTGCTGTGTTGCCTGTGCTTGCTGTGCTGCCTGTGCTGTGCTGCCTGTGCTTGATGTGCTGCCTGTGTTTGCTGTGCTGCCTGTGCTTGCTGCCTGTGCTTGCTGTGCTGCCTGTGCTGTGCTGCCTGTGCTTGCTGTGCTGCCTGTGTTTGCTGTGCTGCCTGTGCTTGCTGCCTGTGCTTGCTGTGCTGCCTGTGCTTGCTGCCTGTGCTTGCTGCCTGTGCTTGCTGCCTGTGCTTGCTGCCTGTGCTTGCTGTGTTGCCTGTGCTTGCTGCCTGTGCTTGCTGTGTTGCCTGTGCTTGCTGTGCTGCCTGTGTTTACTGTGCTGCCTGTGTTTACTGTGCTGCCTATGCTTGCTACCTGTGCTTGCTGTGCTGCCTGTGCTTGCTGTGTTGCCTGTGCTTGCTGCCTGTGCTTGCTGTGCTGCCTGTGCTTGCTGTGCTGCCAGTGCTTGCCGCCTGTGCTTGCTGCCCGTGCTTGCTGGCCGTGCTTGCTGTGCTGCCGGTGCTTGCTGTGCTGCCTGTGCTTGCTGTCCTGCCTGTGCTTGCTGTCCTGCCTGTGCTTGCTGCCTGTGCTGCCTGTGTTTGCTGTGCTGCCTGTGCTTGCTGCCTGTGTTTGCTGTGCTGCCTGTGCTTGCTGCCTGTGCTTGCTGTGCTGCCTGTGCTTGCTGCCTGTGCTTGCTGTGCTGCCTGTGTTTGCTGTGCTGCCTGTGCTTGCTGCCTGTGCCTGCTGCCTGTGCTTGCTGTGCTGTCTGTGCTGTGCTGCCTGTGCTTGCTGTGCTGCCTGTGTTTGCTGTGCTGCCTGTGCTTGCTGCCTGTGCTTGCTGTGCTGCCTGTGCTTGCTGCCTGTGCTTGCTGCCTGTGCTGCCTGTGCTTGCTGGCTGTGCTTGCTGTGCTGCCTGTGTTTGCTGTGCTGCCTGTGCTTGCTGCCTGTGCTTGCTGCCTGTGCTTGCTGTGCTGCCTGTGCTTGCTGCCTGTGCTGCTGTGCTGCTGTGCTGCCTTTGCTTGCTGTGCTGCCTGTGCTTGCTGCCTGTGCTTGCTGTGTTGCCTGTGCTTGCTGCCTGTGCTTGCTGTGTTGCCTGTGCTTGCTGTGCTGCCTGTGCTTGCTGTGCTGCCTGTGTTTACTGTGCTGCCTGTGCTTGCTGCCTGTGCTTGCTGTGCTGCCTGTGCTTGCTGTGTTGCCTGTGCTTGCTGACTGTGCTTGCTGTGCTGCCAGTGCTTGCTGCCTGTGCTTGCTGCCCGTGCTTGCTGGCCGTGCTTGCTGGCCGTGCTTGCTGTGCTGCCGGTGCTTGCTGTGTTGCCTGTGCTTGCTGCCTGTGCTTGCTGTGCTGCCTGTGCTTGCTGTGCTGCCAGTGCTTGCTGCCTGTGCTTGCTGCCCGTGCTTGCTGGCCGTGCTTGCTGTGCTGCCGGTGCTTGCTGTGCTGCCTGTGCTTGCAGCCTGTGCTGCCTGTGCTTGCTGTGCTGCCTGTGCTTGCTGCCTGTGCTTGCTGTGCTGCCTGTGCTTGCTGCCTGTGCTTGCTGCCCGTGCTTGCTGTGCTGCCGGTGCTTGCTGTGTTGCCTGTGCTTGCTGCCTGTGCTTGCTGTGCTGCCTGTGCTTGCTGTGCTGCCAGTGCTTGCTGCCTGTGCTTGCTGTGCTGCCTGTGCTTGCTGCCTGTGCTGCCTGTGCTTGCTCTGCTGCCTGTGTTTGCTGTGCTGCCTGTGCTTGCTGTGCTGCCTGTGCTTGCTGCCTGTGCTTGCTGTGCTGCCTGTGCTTGCTGCCTGTGCTTGCTGTGCTGCCTGTGCTTGCTGTCCTGCCTGTGCTTGCTGCCCGTGCTTGCTGGCCGTGCTTGCTGGCCGTGCTTGCTGTGCTGCCGGTGCTTGCTGTGTTGCCTGTGCTTGCTGCCTGTGCTTGCTGTGCTGCCTGTGCTTGCTGTGCTGCCAGTGCTTGCTGCCTGTGCTTGCTGCCCGTGCTTGCTGGCCGTGCTTGCTGTGCTGCCGGTGCTTGCTGTGTTGCCTGTGCTTGCTGCCTGTGCTTGCTGTGCTGCCTGTGCTTGCTGTGCTGCCAGTGCTTGCTGCCTGTGCTTGCTGCCCGTGCTTGCTGGCCGTGCTTGCTGTGCTGCCGGTGCTTGCTGTGCTGCCTGTGCTTGCAGCCTGTGCTGCCTGTGCTTGCTGTGCTGCCTGTGCTGCCTGTGCTTGCTGCCTGTGCTTGCTGTGCTGCCTGTGTTTGCTGTGCTGCCTGTGCTTGCTGCCTGTGCTTGCTGCCTGTGCTTGCTGTGCTGCCTGTGCTTGCTGCCTGTGCTGCTGTGCTGCCTGTGCTTGCTGTGCTGCCTGTGCTTGCTGCCTGTGCTTGCTGCCTGTGCTTGCTGTCCTGCCTGTGCTGCCTGTGCTTGCTGCCTGTGCTGCCTGTGCTTGCTGTGCTGCCTGTGCTTGTTGTGTTGCCTGTGTTTGCTGTGCTGCCTGTGCTTGCTGCCTGTGCTTGCTGTGCTGCCTGTGCTTGCTGTGTTGCCTGTGCTTGCTGCCTGTGCTTGCTGTGCTGCCTGTGCTTGCTGCCTGTGCTTGCTGTGCTGCCTGTGCTTGCTGCCTGTGCTGCCTGTGCTTGCTGTGCTGCCTGTGTTTGCTGTGCTGCCTGTGCTTGCTGCCTGTGTTTGCTGTGCTGCCTGTGCTTGCTGCCTGTGCTTGCTGCCTGTGCTTGCTGTGCTGCCTGTGCTTGCTGCCTGTGCTTGCTGTGCTGCCTGTGCTTGCTGCCTGTGCTTGCTGTGCTGCCTGTGCTTGCTGCCTGTGCTGCCTGTGCTTGCTGTGCTGCCTGTGTTTGCTGTGCTGCCTGTGCTTGCTGTGCTGCCTGTGCTTGCTGCCTGTGCTGCCTGTGTTTGCTGTGCTGCCTGTGCTTGCTGTGCTGCCTGTGCTTGCTGCCTGTGTTTGCTGTGCTGCCTGTGCTTGCTGTGCTGCCTGTGCTTGCTGCCTGTGCTTGCTGTGCTGCCTGTGTTTGCTGTGCTGCCTGTGCTTGCTGCCTGTGCTTGCTGCCTGTGCTTGCTGCCTGTGCTTGCTGTGCTGCCTGTGCTTGCTGCCTGTGCTGCCTGTGCTTGCTGTGCTGCCTGTGTTTGCTGTGCTGCCTGTGCTTGCTGTGCTGCCTGTGCTTGCTGCCTGTGCTGCCTGTGTTTGCTGTGCTGCCTGTGCTTGCTGTGCTGCCTGTGCTTGCTGCCTGTGTTTGCTGTGCTGCCTGTGCTTGCTGTGCTGCCTGTGCTTGCTGCCTGTGCTTGCTGTGCTGCCTGTGTTTGCTGTGCTGCCTGTGCTTGCTGCCTGTGCTTGCTGCCTGTGGTTGCTGCCTGTGCTTGCTGTGCTGCCTGTGCTTGCTGTGCTGTCTGTGCTGTGCTGCCTGTGCTTGCTGTGCTGCCTGTGTTTGCTGTGCTGCCTGCGCTTGCTGCCTGTGCTTGCTGCCTGTGCTTGCTGCCTGTGCTTGCTGCCTGTGCTTGCTGTGCTGCCTGTGCTTGCTGCCTGTGCTTGCTGTCCTGCCTGTGTTTGCTGTGCTGCCTGTGCTTGCTGTGCTGCCTGTGCTTGCTGCCTGTGCTTGCTGTGCTGCCTGTGCTTGCTGCCTGTGCTTGCTGTGCTGCCTGTGTTTGCTGTGCTGCCTGTGCTTGCTGCCTGTGCTTGCTGCCTGTGCTTGCTGCCTGTGCTTGCTCTGCTGCCTGTGCTTGCTGCCTGTGCTTTCTGTGCTGCCTCTGCTTGCTGTCCTGCCTGTGTTTGCTGTGCTGCCTGTGCTTGCTGTGCTGCCTGTGCTTGCTGCCTGTGCTTGCTGTGCTGCCTGTGTTTGCTGTGTTGCCTGTGCTTGCTGCCTGTGCTTGCTGTGCTGCCTGTGCTTGCTGCCTGTGCTTGCTGTGCTGCCTGTGTTTGCTGTGCTGCCTGTGCTTGCTGCCTGTGCTTGCTGCCTGTGCTTGCTGTGCTGCCTGTGCTTGCTGTGCTGTCTGTGGTGTGCTGCCTGTGCTTGCTGTGCTGCCTGTGTTTGCTGTGCTGGCTGTGCTTGCTGCCTGTGCTGTGCTGCATGTGCTTGCTGCCTGTGCTTGCTGCCTGTGCTTGCTGTGCTGCCTGTGCTTGCTGCCTGTGCTGCTGTGCTGCCTGTGCTTGCTGTGCTGCCTGTGCTTGCTGCCTGTGCTTGCTGTGCTGCCTGTGCTTGCTGTGCTGCCTGTGCTTGCTGTGCTGCCTGTGCTTGCTGCCTGTGCTGCCTGTGCTTGCTGTGCTGCCTGTGTTTGCTGTGCTGCCTGTGCTTGCTGCCTGTGCTTGCTGTGCTGCCTGTGCTTGCTGCCTGTGCTTGCTGTGCTGCCTCTGCTTGCTGTCCTGCCTGTGTTTGCTGTGCTGCCTGTGCTTGCTGTGCTGCCTGTGCTTGCTGCCTGTGCTTGCTGTGCTGCCTGTGCTTGCTGCCTGTGCTTGCTGTGCTGCCTCTGCTTGCTGTCCTGCCTGTGCTTGCTGCCTGTGCTTGCTGTGCTGCCTGTGCTTGCTGCCTGTGCTTGCTGCCTGTGCTTGCTGCCTGTGCTGCCTGTGCTTGCTGTGCTGCCTGTGTTTGCTGTGCTGCCTGTGCTTGCTGTGCTGCCTGTGCTTGCTGCCTGTGCTTGCTGTGCTGCCTGTGCTTGCTGTGTTGCCTGTGCTTGCTGCCTGTGCTTGCTGTGCTGCCTGTGTTTGCTGTGCTGCCTGTGCTTGCTGCCTGTGCTTGCTGCCTGTGCTTGCTGTGCTGCCTGTGCTGCTGTGCTGCCTGTGCTTGCTGTGCTGCCTGTGCTTGCTGTGTTGCCTGTGCTTGCTGCCTGTGCTTGCTGCCTGTGCTTGCTGTCCTGCCTGTGCTTGCTGTCCTGCCTGTGCTTGCTGCCTGTGCTTGCTGTGCTGCCTGTGCTTGCTGCCTGTGCTGCCTGTGCTTGCTGTGCTGCCTGTGTTTGCTGTGCTGCCTGTGCTTGCTGCCTGTGCTTGCTGCCTGTGCTTGCTGTGCTGCCTGTGTTTGCTGTGCTGCCTGTGCTTGCTGCCTGTGCTTGCTGCCTGTGCTTGCTGCCTGTGCTTGCTGTGCTGCCTGTGCTTGCTGTGCTGTCTGTGGTGTGCTGCCTGTGCTTGCTGTGCTGCCTGTGTTTGCTGTGCTGGCTGTGCTTGCTGCCTGTGCTGTGCTGCCTGTGCTTGCTGCCTGTGCTTGCTGCCTGTGCTTGCTGTGCTGCCTGTGCTTGCTGCCTGTGCTGCTGTGCTGCCTGTGCTTGCTGTGCTGCCTGTGCTTGCTGCCTGTGCTTGCTGTGCTGCCTGTGCTTGCTGCCTGTGCTGCCTGTGCTTGCTGTGCTGCCTGTGTTTGCTGTGCTGCCTGTGCTTGCTGCCTGTGCTTGCTGTGCTGCCTGTGCTTGCTGCCTGTGCTTGCTGTGCTGCCTGTGTTTGCTGTGCTGCCTGTGCTTGCTGCGTGTTTTTGCTGTGCTGCCTGTGCTTGCTGCCTGTGCTTGCTGTGCTGCCTGTGCTTGCTGCCTGTGCTTGCTGTGCTGCCTGTGTTTGCTGTGCTGCCTGTGCTTGCTGCCTGTGCTTGCTGCCTGTGCTTGCTGTGCTGTCTGTGGTGTGCTGCCTGTGTTTGCTGTGCTGCCTGTGCTTGCTGCCTGTGCTTGCTGTGCTGCCTGTGCTTGCTGCCTGTGCTGCCTGTGCTTGCTGCCTGTGCTTGCTGTGCTGCCCGTGCTTGCTGCCTGTGTTTGCTGTGCTGCCTGTGCTTGCTGCCTGTGCTTGCTGTGCTGCCTGTGCTTGCTGCCTGTGCTTGCTGTGCTGCCTGTGCTTGCTGTGTTGCCTGTGCTTGCTGCCTGTGCTTGCTGCCTGTGCTTGCTGTGCTGCCTGTGCTTGCTGCCTGTGCTTGCTGTGCTGCCTGTGCTTGCTGCCTGTGCTTGCTGTGCAGCCTGTGCTTGCTGTGTTGCCTGTGCTTGCTGTCCTGCCTGTGCTTGCTGCCTGTGCTTGCTGTCCTGCCTGTGCTTGCTGTCCTGCCTGTGCTTGCTGTCCTGCCTGTGCTTGCTGCCTGTGCTTGCTGTGCTGCCTGTGTTTGCTGTGCTGCCTGTGCTTGCTGCCTGTGCTTGCTGTGCTGCCTGTGCTTGCTGCCTGTGCTTGCTGTGCTGCCTCTGCTTGCTGTCCTGCCTGTGTTTGCTGTGCTGCCTGTGCTTGCTGTGCTGCCTGTGCTTGCTGCCTGTGCTTGCTGTGCTGCCTGTGTTTGCTGTGTTGCCTGTGCTTGCTGCCTGTGTTTGCTGTGTTGCCTGTGCTTGCTGCCTGTGCTTGCTGTCCTGCCTGTGCTTGCTGCCTGTGCTTGCTGTGCTGCCTGTGTTTGCTGCCTGTGCTTGCTGCCTGTGCTTGCTGTGCTGTCTGTGGTGTGCTGCCTGTGTTTGCTGTGCTGCCTGTGCTTGCTGCCTGTGCTTGCTGTGCTGCCTGTGCTTGCTGCCTGTGCTGCCTGTGCTTGCTGCCTGTGCTTGCTGTGCTGCCCGTGCTTGCTGCCTGTGTTTGCTGTGCTGCCTGTGCTTGCTGCCTGTGCTTGCTGTGCTGCCTGTGCTTGCTGCCTGTGCTTGCTGTGCTGCCTGTGCTTGCTGTGTTGCCTGTGCTTGCTGCCTGTGCTTGCTGCCTGTGCTTGCTGTGCTGCCTGTGCTTGCTGCCTGTGCTTGCTGTGCTGCCTGTGCTTGCTGCCTGTGCTTGCTGTGCAGCCTGTGCTTGCTGTGTTGCCTGTGCTTGCTGTCCTGCCTGTGCTTGCTGCCTGTGCTTGCTGTCCTGCCTGTGCTTGCTGTCCTGCCTGTGCTTGCTGTCCTGCCTGTGCTTGCTGCCTGTGCTTGCTGTGCTGCCTGTGTTTGCTGTGCTGCCTGTGCTTGCTGCCTGTGCTTGCTGTGCTGCCTGTGCTTGCTGCCTGTGCTTGCTGTGCTGCCTCTGCTTGCTGTCCTGCCTGTGTTTGCTGTGCTGCCTGTGCTTGCTGTGCTGCCTGTGCTTGCTGCCTGTGCTTGCTGTGCTGCCTGTGTTTGCTGTGTTGCCTGTGCTTGCTGCCTGTGTTTGCTGTGTTGCCTGTGCTTGCTGCCTGTGCTTGCTGTCCTGCCTGTGCTTGCTGCCTGTGCTTGCTGTGCTGCCTGTGTTTGCTGTGCTGCCTGTGCTTGCTGCCTGTGCTTGCTGTGCTGCCTGTGCTTGCTGCCTGTGCTTGCTGTGCTGCCTGTGCTTGCTGCCTGTGCTTGCTGTGCTGCCTCTGCTTGCTGTCCTGCCTGTGTTTGCTGTGCTGCCTGTGCTTGCTGTGCTGCCTGTGCTTGCTGCCTGTGCTTGCTGTGCTGCCTGTGCTTGCTGCCTGTGCTTGCTGTGCTGCCTGTGCTTGCTGCCTGTGCTTGCTGTGCTGCCTCTGCTTGCTGTCCTGCCTGTGTTTGCTGTGCTGCCTGTGCTTGCTGTGCTGTCTGTGCTGTGCTGCCTGTGATTGCTGTGCTGCCTGTGCTTGCTGCCTGTGTTTGCTGTGCTGCCTGTGCTTGCTGCCTGTGCTGCTGTGCTGCCAGTGCTTGCTGTGCTGCCTGTGCTTGCTGCCTGTGCTTGCTGTGCTGCCTGTGCTTGCTGCCTGTGCTTGCTGTGCTGCCTGTGTTTGCTGTGTTGCCTGTGCTTGCTACCTGTGCTTGCTGTGCTGCCTGTGCTTGCTGCCTGTGCTTGCTGTGCTGCCTCTGCTTGCTGTCCTGCCTGTGCTTGCTGTCCTGCCTGTGCTTGCTGCCTGTGCTTGCTGTGCTGCCTGTGCTTGCTGCCTGTGCTTGCTGCCTGTGCTTGCTGTGCTGCCTGTGTTTGCTGTGCTGCCTGTGCTTGCTGCGTGTTTTTGCTGTGCTGCCTGTGCTTGCTGCCTGTGCTTGCTGTGCTGCCTGTGCTTGCTGCCTGTGCTGCCTGTGCTTGCTGTGCTGCCTGTGTTTGCTGTGCTGCCTGTGCTTGCTGCCTGTGCTTGCTGTGCTGCCTGTGCTTGCTGCCTGTGCTTGCTGTGCTGCCTCTGCTTGCTGTCCTGCCTGTGTTTGCTGTGCTGCCTGTGCTTGCTGTGCTGCCTGTGCTTGCTGCCTGTGCTTGCTGTGCTGCCTGTGCTTGCTGTGTTGCCTGTGCTTGCTGCCTGTGCTTGCTGTGCTGCCTGTGCTTGCTGCCTGTGCTTGCTGTGCTGCCTCTGCTTGCTGTCCTGCCTGTGCTTGCTGTCCTGCCTGTGCTTGCTGCCTGTGCTTGCTGTGCTGCCTGTGCTTGCTGCCAGTGCTTGCTGCCTGTGCTTGCTGCCTGTGCTGCCTGTGCTTGCTGCCTGTGCTGCCTGTGCTTGCTGTGCTGCCTGTGCTTGCTGCGTGTTTTTGCTGTGCTGCCTGTGCTTGCTGCCTGTGCTTGCTGTGCTGCCTGTGCTTGCTGCCTGTGCTTGCTGCCTGTGCTTGCTGTGCTGCCTGTGTTTGCTGTGCTGCCTGTGCTTGCTGCCTGTGCTTGCTGCCTGTGCTTGCTGCCTGTGCTTGCTGTGTTGCCTGTGCTGTGCTGCCTGTGCTTGCTGCCTGTGCTTGCTGTGTTGCCTGTGCTTGCTGCCTGTGCTTGCTGTGCTGCCTGTGCTGTCTGTGGTGTGCTGCCTGTGCTTGCTGTGCTGCCTGTGTTTGCTGTGCTGCCTGTGCTTGCTGCCTGTGCTGTGCTGCCTGTGCTTGCTGCCTGTGCTTGCTGCCTGTGCTGCTGTGCTGCCAGTGCTTGCTGTGCTGCCTGTGCTTGCTGCCTGTGCTGCTGTGCTGCCTGTGTTTGCTGTGCTGCCTGTGCTTGCTGCCTGTGCTTGCTGTGCTGCCTGTGCTTGCTGTGTTGCCTGTGCTTGCTGCCTGTGCTTGCTGTGCTGCCTGTGTTTGCTGTGCTGCACTTGCTGTGCTGCCTGTGCTTGCTGTGTTGCCTGTGCTGTGCTGCCTGTGCTTGCTGTGCTGCCTGTGCTTGCTGCCTGTGCTTGCTGTGCTGCCTGTGCTGCCTGTGCTTGCTGCCTGTGCTGCCTGTGCTTGCTGTGCTGCCTGTGTTTGCTGTGCTGCCTGTGCTTGCTGCCTGTGCTTGCTGTGCTGCCTGTGCTTGCTGCCTGTGCTTGCTGTGCTGCCTGTGTTTGCTGTGCTGCCTGTGCTTGCTGCCTGTGTTTGCTGTGCTGCCTGTGCTTGCTGCCTGTGCTTGCTGCCTGTGCTTGCTGTGCTGCCTGTGCTTGCTGCCTGTGCTTGCTGCCTGTGCTTGCTGCCTGTGCTGCCTGTGCTTGCTGTGCTGCCTGTGTTTGCTGTGCTGCCTGTGCTTGCTGCGTGTTTTTGCTGTGCTGCCTGTGCTTGCTGTGCTGCCTGTGCTTGCTGCCTGTGCTTGCTGTGCTGCCTGTGTTTGCTGTGCTGCCTGTGCTTGCTGCCTGTGCTTGCTGCCTGTGCTTGCTGTGCTGCCTGTGCTTGCTGTGCTGTCTGTGGTGTGCTGCCTGTGCTTGCTGTGCTGCCTGTGTTTGCTGTGCTGGCTGTGCTTGCTGCCTGTGCTGTGCTGCATGTGCTTGCTGCCTGTGCTTGCTGCCTGTGCTTGCTGTGCTGCCTGTGCTTGCTGCCTGTGCTGCTGTGCTGCCTGTGCTTGCTGTGCTGCCTGTGCTTGCTGCCTGTGCTTGCTGTGCTGCCTGTGCTTGCTGTGCTGCCTGTGCTTGCTGTGCTGCCTGTGCTGCCTGTGCTTGCTGTGCTGCCTGTGTTTGCTGTGCTGCCTGTGCTTGCTGCCTGTGCTTGCTGTGCTGCCTGTGCTTGCTGCCTGTGCTTGCTGTGCTGCCTCTGCTTGCTGTCCTGCCTGTGTTTGCTGTGCTGCCTGTGCTTGCTGTGCTGCCTGTGCTTGCTGCCTGTGCTTGCTGTGCTGCCTGTGCTTGCTGCCTGTGCTTGCTGTGCTGCCTCTGCTTGCTGTCCTGCCTGTGCTTGCTGCCTGTGCTTGCTGTGCTGCCTGTGCTTGCTGCCTGTGCTTGCTGCCTGTGCTTGCTGCCTGTGCTGCCTGTGCTTGCTGTGCTGCCTGTGTTTGCTGTGCTGCCTGTGCTTGCTGTGCTGCCTGTGCTTGCTGCCTGTGCTTGCTGTGCTGCCTGTGCTTGCTGTGTTGCCTGTGCTTGCTGCCTGTGCTTGCTGTGCTGCCTGTGCTTGCTGTGTTGCCTGTGCTTGCTGCCTGTGCTTGCTGTGCTGCCTGTGTTTGCTGTGCTGCCTGTGCTTGCTGCCTGTGCTTGCTGCCTGTGCTTGCTGTGCTGCCTGTGCTGCTGTGCTGCCTGTGCTTGCTGTGCTGCCTGTGCTTGCTGTCCTGCCTGTGCTTGCTGCCTGTGCTTGCTGTGCTGCCTGTGCTTGCTGCCTGTGCTGCCTGTGCTTGCTGTGCTGCCTGTGTTTGCTGTGCTGCCTGTGCTTGCTGCCTGTGCTTGCTGCCTGTGCTTGCTGTGCTGCCTGTGTTTGCTGTGCTGCCTGTGCTTGCTGCCTGTGCTTGCTGCCTGTGCTTGCTGCCTGTGCTTGCTGTGCTGCCTGTGCTTGCTGCCTGTGCTTGCTGTGCTGCCTGTGTTTGCTGTGCTGCCTGTGCTTGCTGCCTGTGCTTGCTGCCTGTGCTTGCTGTGCTGCCTGTGCTTGCTGCCTGTGCTTGCTGTGCAGCCTGTGCTTGCTGTGTTGCCTGTGCTTGCTGTCCTGCCTGTGCTTGCTGCCTGTGCTTGCTGTCCTGCCTGTGCTTGCTGTCCTGCCTGTGCTTGCTGTCCTGCCTGTGCTTGCTGCCTGTGCTTGCTGTGCTGCCTGTGTTTGCTGTGCTGCCTGTGCTTGCTGCCTGTGCTTGCTGTGCTGCCTGTGCTTGCTGCCTGTGCTTGCTGTGCTGCCTCTGCTTGCTGTCCTGCCTGTGTTTGCTGTGCTGCCTGTGCTTGCTGTGCTGCCTGTGCTTGCTGCCTGTGCTTGCTGTGCTGCCTGTGTTTGCTGTGTTGCCTGTGCTTGCTGCCTGTGTTTGCTGTGTTGCCTGTGCTTGCTGCCTGTGCTTGCTGTCCTGCCTGTGCTTGCTGCCTGTGCTTGCTGTGCTGCCTGTGTTTGCTGTGCTGCCTGTGCTTGCTGCCTGTGCTTGCTGTGCTGCCTGTGCTTGCTGCCTGTGCTTGCTGTGCTGCCTGTGCTTGCTGCCTGTGCTTGCTGTGCTGCCTCTGCTTGCTGTCCTGCCTGTGTTTGCTGTGCTGCCTGTGCTTGCTGTGCTGCCTGTGCTTGCTGCCTGTGCTTGCTGTGCTGCCTGTGTTTGCTGTGCTGCCTGTGCTTGCTGCCTGTGCTTGCTGTGCTGCCTGTGCTTGCTGCCTGTGCTTGCTGTGCTGCCTGTGCTTGCTGCCTGTGCTTGCTGTGCTGCCTGTGCTTGCTGCCTGTGCTGCCTGTGCTTGCTGTGCTGCCTGTGTTTGCTGTGCTGCCTGTGCTTGCTGCCTGTGCTTGCTGTGCTGCCTGTGCTTGCTGCCTGTGCTTGCTGTGCTGCCTCTGCTTGCTGTCCTGCCTGTGTTTGCTGTGCTGCCTGTGCTTGCTGTGCTGCCTGTGCTTGCTGCCTGTGTTTGCTGTGCTGCCTGTGCTTGCTGCCTGTGCTTGCTGTGCTGCCTGTGCTTGCTGCCTGTGCTTGCTGTGCTGCCTGTGCTTGCTGCCTGTGCTTGCTGCCTCTGCTTGCTGCCTGTGCTTGCTGCCTGTGCTTGCTGCCTGTGCTTGCTGTGCTGCCTGTGCTTGCTGTGCTGTCTGTGCTGTGCTGCCTGTGCTTGCTGTGCTGCCTGTGTTTGCTGTGCTGCCTGTGCTTGCTGCCTGTGCTTGCTGTGCTGCCTGTGTTTGCTGTGCTGCCTGTGCTTGCTGCCTGTGCTTGCTGTGCTGCCTGTGCTTGCTGTGTTGCCTGTGCTTGCTGCCTGTGCTTGCTGCCTGTGCTTGCTGTGCTGCCTGTGCTTGCTACCTGTGCTTGCTGTGCTGCCTGTGCTTGCTGCCTGTGCTGCCTGTGCTTGCTGTGCTGCCTGTGTTTGCTGTGCTGCCTGTGCTTGCTGCCTGTGTTTGCTGTGCTGCCTGTGCTTGCTGCCTGTGCTGCTGTGCTGCCAGTGCTTGCTGTGCTGCCTGTGCTTGCTGCCTGTGCTTGCTGTGCTGCCTGTGCTTGCTGCCTGTGCTTGCTGTGCTGCCTGTGTTTGCTGTGTTGCCTGTGCTTGCTACCTGTGCTTGCTGTGCTGCCTGTGCTTGCTGCCTGTGCTTGCTGTGCTGCCTCTGCTTGCTGTCCTGCCTGTGCTTGCTGTCCTGCCTGTGCTTGCTGCCTGTGCTTGCTGTGCTGCCTGTGCTTGCTGCCTGTGCTTGCTGCCTGTGCTTGCTGTGCTGCCTGTGTTTGCTGTGCTGCCTGTGCTTGCTGCGTGTTTTTGCTGTGCTGCCTGTGCTTGCTGCCTGTGCTTGCTGTGCTGCCTGTGCTTGCTGCCTGTGCTGCCTGTGCTTGCTGTGCTGCCTGTGTTTGCTGTGCTGCCTGTGCTTGCTGCCTGTGCTTGCTGTGCTGCCTGTGCTTGCTGCCTGTGCTTGCTGTGCTGCCTCTGCTTGCTGTCCTGCCTGTGTTTGCTGTGCTGCCTGTGCTTGCTGTGCTGCCTGTGCTTGCTGCCTGTGCTTGCTGTGCTGCCTGTGCTTGCTGTGTTGCCTGTGCTTGCTGCCTGTGCTTGCTGTGCTGCCTGTGCTTGCTGCCTGTGCTTGCTGTGCTGCCTCTGCTTGCTGTCCTGCCTGTGCTTGCTGTCCTGCCTGTGCTTGCTGCCTGTGCTTGCTGTGCTGCCTGTGCTTGCTGCCAGTGCTTGCTGCCTGTGCTTGCTGCCTGTGCTTGCTGTGCTGCCTGTGTTTGCTGTGCTGCCTGTGCTTGCTGCGTGTTTTTGCTGTGCTGCCTGTGCTTGCTGCCTGTGCTTGCTGTGCTGCCTGTGCTTGCTGCCTGTGCTTGCTGCCTGTGCTTGCTGTGCTGCCTGTGTTTGCTGTGCTGCCTGTGCTTGCTGCCTGTGCTTGCTGCCTGTGCTTGCTGTGTTGCCTGTGCTGTGCTGCCTGTGCTTGCTGTGCTGCCTGTGCTTGCTGCCTGTGCTTGCTGTGTTGCCTGTGCTTGCTGCCTGTGCTTGCTGTGCTGCCTGTGCTGTCTGTGGTGTGCTGCCTGTGCTTGCTGTGCTGCCTGTGTTTGCTGTGCTGCCTGTGCTTGCTGCCTGTGCTGTGCTGCCTGTGCTTGCTGCCTGTGCTTGCTGCCTGTGCTGCTGTGCTGCCAGTGCTTGCTGTGCTGCCTGTGCTTGCTGCCTGTGCTGCTGTGCTGCCTGTGTTTGCTGTGCTGCCTGTGCTTGCTGCCTGTGCTTGCTGTGCTGCCTGTGCTTGCTGTGTTGCCTGTGCTTGCTGCCTGTGCTTGCTGTGCTGCCTGTGTTTGCTGTGCTGCACTTGCTGTGCTGCCTGTGCTTGCTGTGTTGCCTGTGCTGTGCTGCCTGTGCTTGCTGTGCTGCCTGTGCTTGCTGCCTGTGCTTGCTGTGTTGCCTGTGCTTGCTGCCTGTGCTTGCTGTGCTGCCTGTGCTTGCTGTGCTGTCTGTGGTGTGCTGCCTGTGCTTGCTGTGCTGCCTGTGTTTGCTGTGCTGCCTGTGCTTGCTGCCTGTGCTGTGCTGCCTGTGCTTGCTGCCTGTGCTTGCTGCCTGTGCTGCTGTGCTGCCAGTGCTTGCTGTGCTGCCTGTGCTTGCTGCCTGTGCTGCTGTGCTGCCTGTGTTTGCTGTGCTGCCTGTGCTTGCTGCCTGTGCTTGCTGTGCTGCCTGTGCTTGCTGCCTGTGCTTGCTGTGCTGCCTGTGCTTGCTGCCTGTGCTTGCTGTGCTGCCTGTGCTTGCTGTGCTGCCTGTGCTTGCTGCCTGTGCTGCCTGTGCTTGCTGTGCTGCCTGTGTTTGCTGTGCTGCCTGTGCTTGCTGTGCTGCCTGTGCTTGCTGCCTGTGCTTGCTGTGCTGCCTGTGCTGCCTGTGCTTGCTGCCTGTGCTTGCTGCCTGTGCTTGCTGTGCTGCCTGTGTTTGCTGTGCTGCCTGTGCTTGCTGCGTGTTTTTGCTGTGCTGCCTGTGCTTGCTGCCTGTGCTTGCTGTGCTGCCTGTGCTTGCTGCCTGTGCTGCCTGTGCTTGCTGTGCTGCCTGTGTTTGCTGTGCTGCCTGTGCTTGCTGCCTGTGCTTGCTGTGCTGCCTGTGCTTGCTGCCTGTGCTTGCTGTGCTGCCTCTGCTTGCTGTCCTGCCTGTGTTTGCTGTGCTGCCTGTGCTTGCTGTGCTGCCTGTGCTTGCTGCCTGTGCTTGCTGTGCTGCCTGTGCTTGCTGTGTTGCCTGTGCTTGCTGCCTGTGCTTGCTGTGCTGCCTGTGCTTGCTGCCTGTGCTTGCTGTGCTGCCTCTGCTTGCTGTCCTGCCTGTGCTTGCTGTCCTGCCTGTGCTTGCTGCCTGTGCTTGCTGTGCTGCCTGTGCTTGCTGCCAGTGCTTGCTGCCTGTGCTTGCTGCCTGTGCTGCCTGTGCTTGCTGTGCTGCCTGTGTTTGCTGTGCTGCCTGTGCTTGCTGCGTGTTTTTGCTGTGCTGCCTGTGCTTGCTGCCTGTGCTTGCTGTGCTGCCTGTGCTTGCTGCCTGTGCTTGCTGCCTGTGCTTGCTGTGCTGCCTGTGTTTGCTGTGCTGCCTGTGCTTGCTGCCTGTGCTTGCTGCCTGTGCTTGCTGCCTGTGCTTGCTGTGTTGCCTGTGCTGTGCTGCCTGTGCTTGCTGTGCTGCCTGTGCTTGCTGCCTGTGCTTGCTGTGTTGCCTGTGCTTGCTGCCTGTGCTTGCTGTGCTGCCTGTGCTGTCTGTGGTGTGCTGCCTGTGCTTGCTGTGCTGCCTGTGTTTGCTGTGCTGCCTGTGCTTGCTGCCTGTGCTGTGCTGCCTGTGCTTGCTGCCTGTGCTTGCTGCCTGTGCTGCTGTGCTGCCAGTGCTTGCTGTGCTGCCTGTGCTTGCTGCCTGTGCTGCTGTGCTGCCTGTGTTTGCTGTGCTGCCTGTGCTTGCTGCCTGTGCTTGCTGTGCTGCCTGTGCTTGCTGTGTTGCCTGTGCTTGCTGCCTGTGCTTGCTGTGCTGCCTGTGTTTGCTGTGCTGCACTTGCTGTGCTGCCTGTGCTTGCTGTGTTGCCTGTGCTGTGCTGCCTGTGCTTGCTGTGCTGCCTGTGCTTGCTGCCTGTGCTTGCTGTGTTGCCTGTGCTTGCTGCCTGTGCTTGCTGTGCTGCCTGTGCTTGCTGTGCTGTCTGTGGTGTGCTGCCTGTGCTTGCTGTGCTGCCTGTGTTTGCTGTGCTGCCTGTGCTTGCTGCCTGTGCTGTGCTGCCTGTGCTTGCTGCCTGTGCTTGCTGCCTGTGCTGCTGTGCTGCCAGTGCTTGCTGTGCTGCCTGTGCTTGCTGCCTGTGCTGCTGTGCTGCCTGTGTTTGCTGTGCTGCCTGTGCTTGCTGCCTGTGCTTGCTGTGCTGCCTGTGCTTGCTGCCTGTGCTTGCTGTGCTGCCTGTGCTTGCTGCCTGTGCTTGCTGTGCTGCCTGTGCTTGCTGTGCTGCCTGTGCTTGCTGCCTGTGCTGCCTGTGCTTGCTGTGCTGCCTGTGTTTGCTGTGCTGCCTGTGCTTGCTGTGCTGCCTGTGCTTGCTGCCTGTGCTTGCTGTGCTGCCTGTGCTGCCTGTGCTTGCTGCCTGTGCTGCCTGTGCTTGCTGTGCTGCCTGTGTTTGCTGTGCTGCCTGTGCTTGCTGCCTGTGCTTGCTGTGCTGCCTGTGCTTGCTGCCTGTGCTTGCTGTGCTGCCTGTGTTTGCTGTGCTGCCTGTGCTTGCTGCCTGTGTTTGCTGTGCTGCCTGTGCTTGCTGCCTGTGCTTGCTGCCTGTGCTTGCTGTGTTGCCTGTGCTTGCTGCCTGTGCTTGCTGTGTTGCCTGTGCTTGCTGTGCTGCCTGTGCTTGCTGTGCTGCCTGTGTTTACTGTGCTGCCTGTGCTTGCTGCCTGTGCTTGCTGTGCTGCCTGTGCTTGCTGTGTTGCCTGTGCTTGCTGACTGTGCTTGCTGTGCTGCCAGTGCTTGCTGCCTGTGCTTGCTGCCCGTGCTTGCTGGCCGTGCTTGCTGGCCGTGCTTGCTGTGCTGCCGGTGCTTGCTGTGTTGCCTGTGCTTGCTGCCTGTGCTTGCTGTGCTGCCTGTGCTTGCTGTGCTGCCAGTGCTTGCTGCCTGTGCTTGCTGCCCGTGCTTGCTGGCCGTGCTTGCTGTGCTGCCGGTGCTTGCTGTGCTGCCTGTGCTTGCAGCCTGTGCTGCCTGTGCTTGCTGTGCTGCCTGTGCTTGCTGCCTGTGCTTGCTGTGCTGCCTGTGCTTGCTGCCTGTGCTTGCTGCCCGTGCTTGCTGCCCGTGCTTGCTGTGCTGCCGGTGCTTGCTGTGCTGCCTGTGCTTGCTGCCTGTGATTGCTGTGCTGCCTGTGCTTGCTGTGCTGCCTGTCCTTTCTGTGGTGCCTGTGTTTGCTGTGCTGCCTGTGCTTGCTGCCTGTGCTTGCTGTGCTGCCTGTGCTGTGCTGCCTGTGCTTGCTGTGCTGCCTGTGCTTGCTGCCTGTGCTTGCTGTGCTGCCTGTGCTTGCTGTGCTGCCTGTGTTTGCTGTGCTGCCTGTGCTTGCTGCCTGTGCTTGCTGCCTGTGCTTGCTGTGCTGCCTGTGCTTGCTGCCTGTGCTGCTGTGCTGCCTGTGCTTGCTGTGCTGCCTGTGCTTGCTGCCTGTGCTTGCTGTGCTGCCTGTGCTTGCTGCCTGTGCTTGCTGTCCTGCCTGTGCTTGCTGCCTGTGCTTGCTGTGCTGCCTGTGCTTGCTGCCTGTGCTTGCTGTGCTGCCTGTGTTTGCTGTGCTGCCTGTGCTTGCTGCCTGTGCTTGCTGTGCTGCCTGTGCTTGCTGGCTGTGCTTGCTGTGCTGCCTGTGCTTGCTGTGTTGCCTGTGCTTTCTGCCTGTGCTTGCTGTGCTGCCTGTGCTTGCTGTCCTGCCTGTGCTTGCTGCCTGTGCTTGCTGTGCTGCCTGTGCTTGCTGCCTGTGCTTGCTGTGCTGCCTGTCCTTTCTGTGGTGCCTGTGTTTGCTGTGCTGCCTGTGCTTGCTGCCTGTGCTTGCTGTGCTGCCTGTGCTGTGCTGCCTGTGCTTGCTGTGCTGCCTGTGCTTGCTGCCTGTGCTTGCTGTGCTGCCTGTGCTTGCTGTGCTGCCTGTGTTTGCTGTGCTGCCTGTGCTTGCTGCCTGTGCTTGCTGCCTGTGCTTGCTGTGCTGCCTGTGCTTGCTGCCTGTGCTGCTGTGCTGCCTGTGCTTGCTGTGCTGCCTGTGCTTGCTGCCTGTGCTTGCTGTGCTGCCTGTGCTTGCTGCCTGTGCTTGCTGTCCTGCCTGTGCTTGCTGCCTGTGCTTGCTGTGCTGCCTGTGCTTGCTGCCTGTGCTTGCTGTGCTGCCTGTGTTTGCTGTGCTGCCTGTGCTTGCTGCCTGTGCTTGCTGTGCTGCCTGTGCTTGCTGGCTGTGCTTGCTGTGCTGCCTGTGCTTGCTGTGTTGCCTGTGCTTTCTGCCTGTGCTTGCTGTGCTGCCTGTGCTTGCTGTCCTGCCTGTGCTTGCTGCCTGTGCTTGCTGTGCTGCCTGTGCTTGCTGCCTGTGCTTGCTGTGCTGCCTGTGCTTGCTGCCTGTGCTGCCTGTGCTTGCTGTGCTGCCTGTGTTTGCTGTGCTGCCTGTGCTTGCTGTGCTGCCTGTGCTTGCTGCCTGTGCTTGCTGTGCTGCCTGTGCTTGCTGCCTGTGTTTGCTGTGCTGCCTGTGCTTGCTGCCTGTGCTTGCTGTGCTGCCTGTGCTTGCTGCCTGTGTTTGCTGTGCTGCCTGTGCTTGCTGCCTGTGCTTGCTGTGCTGCCTGTGCTTGCTGCCTGTGCTTGCTGTGCTGCCTGTGCTTGCTGCCTGTGCTGCCTGTGCTTGCTGTGCTGCCTGTGTTTGCTGTGCTGCCTGTGCTTGCTGTCCTGCCTGTGCTTGCTGTCCTGCCTGTGCTTGCTGCCTGTGCTTGCTGTGCTGCCTGTGCTTGCTGCCTGTGCTTGCTGTGCTGCCTGTGCTTGCTGCCTGTGCTGCCTGTGCTTGCTGTGCTGCCTGTGTTTGCTGTGCTGCCTGTGCTTGCTGTGCTGCCTGTGCTTGCTGCCTGTGCTTGCTGTGCTGCCTGTGCTTGCTGCCTGTGTTTGCTGTGCTGCCTGTGCTTGCTGCCTGTGCTTGCTGTGCTGCCTGTGCTTGCTGCCTGTGTTTGCTGTGCTGCCTGTGCTTGCTGCCTGTGTTTGCTGTGCTGCCTGTGCTTGCTGCCTGTGTTTGCTGTGCTGCCTGTGCTTGCTGCCTGTGCTTGCTGCCTGTGCTTGCTGTGTTGCCTGTGCTTGCTGCCTGTGCTTGCTGTGTTGCCTGTGCTTGCTGTGCTGCCTGTGTTTACTGTGCTGCCTGTGCTTGCTGCCTGTGCTTGCTGTGTTGCCTGTGCTTGCTGTGTTGCCTGTGCTTGCTGCCTGTGCTTGCTGTGCTGCCTGTGCTTGCTGTGCTGCCAGTGCTTGCTGCCTGTGCTTGCTGCCCGTGCTTGCTGCCCGTGCTTGCTGTGCTGCCGGTGCTTGCTGTGTTGCCTGTGCTTGCTGCCTGTGCTTGCTGTGCTGCCTGTGCTTGCTGTGCTGCCAGTGCTTGCTGCCTGTGCTTGCTGTGCTGCCTGTGCTTGCTGCCTGAGCTGCCTGTGCTTGCTCTGCTGCCTGTGTTTGCTGTGCTGCCTGTGCTTGCTGTGCTGCCTGTGCTTGCTGTGCTGCCTGTGCTTGCTGCCTGTGCTTGCTGTGCTGCCTGTGCTTGCTGCCTGTGCTTGCTGTGCTGCCTGTGCTTGCTGTCCTGCCTGTGCTTGCTGCCTGTGCTTGCTGTGCTGCCTGTGCTTGCTGCCTGTGCTGCCTGTGCTTGCTGTGCTGCCTGTGTTTGCTGTGCTGCCTGTGCTTGCTGCCTGTGCTTGCTGTGCTGCCTGTGCTTGCTGCCTGTGCTTGCTGTGCTGCCTGTGCTTGCTGTCCTGCCTGTGCTTGCTGCCTGTGCTTGCTGTGCTGCCTGTGCTTGCTGCCTGTGCTGCCTGTGCTTGCTGCCTGTGCTGCCTGTGCTTGCTGTGCTGCCTGTGTTTGCTGTGCTGCCTGTGCTTGCTGCCTGTGTTTGCTGTGCTGCCTGTGCTTGCTGCCTGTGCTTGCTGTGCTGCCTGTGCTTGCTGCCTGTGCTTGCTGTGCTGCCTGTGCTTGCTGCCTGTGCTTGCTGTGCTGCCTGTGCTTGCTGCCTGTGCTGCCTGTGCTTGCTGTGCTGCCTGTGTTTGCTGTGCTGCCTGTGCTTGCTGTGCTGCCTGTGCTTGCTGCCTGTGCTGCCTGTGTTTGCTGTGCTGCCTGTGCTTGCTGTGCTGCCTGTGCTTGCTGCCTGTGTTTGCTGTGCTGCCTGTGCTTGCTGTGCTGCCTGTGCTTGCTGCCTGTGCTTGCTGTGCTGCCTGTGTTTGCTGTGCTGCCTGTGCTTGCTGCCTGTGCTTGCTGCCTGTGCTTGCTGCCTGTGCTTGCTGTGCTGCCTGTGCTTGCTGCCTGTGCTGCCTGTGCTTGCTGTGCTGCCTGTGTTTGCTGTGCTGCCTGTGCTTGCTGTGCTGCCTGTGCTTGCTGCCTGTGCTGCCTGTGTTTGCTGTGCTGCCTGTGCTTGCTGTGCTGCCTGTGCTTGCTGCCTGTGTTTGCTGTGCTGCCTGTGCTTGCTGTGCTGCCTGTGTTTGCTGTGCTGCCTGTGCTTGCTGCCTGTGCTTGCTGCCTGTGGTTGCTGCCTGTGCTTGCTGTGCTGCCTGTGCTTGCTGTGCTGTCTGTGCTGTGCTGCCTGTGCTTGCTGTGCTGCCTGCGCTTGCTGCCTGTGCTTGCTGCCTGTGCTTGCTGCCTGTGCTTGCTGCCTGTGCTTGCTGTGCTGCCTGTGCTTGCTGCCTGTGCTTGCTGTCCTGCCTGTGTTTGCTGTGCTGCCTGTGCTTGCTGTGCTGCCTGTGCTTGCTGCCTGTGCTTGCTGTGCTGCCTGTGTTTGCTGTGCTGCCTGTGCTTGCTGCCTGTGCTTGCTGCCTGTGCTTGCTGCCTGTGCTTGCTCTGCTGCCTGTGCTTGCTGCCTGTGCTGCCTGTGCTTGCTGTGCTGCCTGTGTTTGCTGTGCTGCCTGTGCTTGCTGTGCTGCCTGTGCTTGCTGCCTGTGCTTGCTGTGCTGCCTGTGTTTGCTGTGCTGCCTGTGCTTGCTGCCTGTGCTGCCTGTGCTTGCTGTGCTGCCTGTGTTTGCTGTGCTGCCTGTGCTTGCTGCCTGTGCTTGCTGTGCTGCCTGTGCTTGCTGCCTGTGCTTTCTGTGCTGCCTCTGCTTGCTGTCCTGCCTGTGTTTGCTGTGCTGCCTGTGCTTGCTGTGCTGCCTGTGCTTGCTGCCTGTGCTTGCTGTGCTGCCTGTGTTTGCTGTGTTGCCTGTGCTTGCTGCCTGTGCTTGCTGTGCTGCCTGTGCTTGCTGCCTGTGCTTGCTGTGCTGCCTCTGCTTGCTGTCCTGCCTGTGCTTGCTGTCCTGCCTGTGCTTGCTGCCTGTGCTTGCTGTGCTGCCTGTGCTTGCTGCCTGTGCTTGCTGCCTGTGCTTGCTGCCTGTGCTGCCTGTGCTTGCTGTGCTGCCTGTGTTTGCTGTGCTGCCTGTGCTTGCTGCGTGTTTTTGCTGTGCTGCCTGTGCTTGCTGTGCTGCCTGTGCTTGCTGCCTGTGCTTGCTGTGCTGTCTGTGGTGTGCTGCCTGTGCTTGCTGTGCTGCCTGTGTTTGCTGTGCTGGCTGTGCTTGCTGCCTGTGCTGTGCTGCCTGTGCTTGCTGCCTGTGCTTGCTGCCTGTGCTTGCTGTGCTGCCTGTGCTTGCTGCCTGTGCTGCTGTGCTGCCTGTGCTTGCTGTGCTGCCTGTGCTTGCTGCCTGTGCTTGCTGTGCTGCCTGTGCTTGCTGTGCTGCCTGTGCTTGCTGCCTGTGCTGCCTGTGCTTGCTGTGCTGCCTGTGTTTGCTGTGCTGCCTGTGCTTGCTGCCTGTGCTTGCTGTGCTGCCTGTGCTTGCTGCCTGTGCTTGCTGTGCTGCCTCTGCTTGCTGTCCTGCCTGTGTTTGCTGTGCTGCCTGTGCTTGCTGTGCTGCCTGTGCTTGCTGCCTGTGCTTGCTGTGCTGCCTGTGCTTGCTGTGTTGCCTGTGCTTGCTGACTGTGCTTGCTGTGCTGCCAGTGCTTGCTGCCTGTGCTTGCTGCCCGTGCTTGCTGGCCGTGCTTGCTGGCCGTGCTTGCTGTGCTGCCGGTGCTTGCTGTGTTGCCTGTGCTTGCTGCCTGTGCTTGCTGTGCTGCCTGTGCTTGCTGTGCTGCCAGTGCTTGCTGCCTGTGCTTGCTGCCCGTGCTTGCTGGCCGTGCTTGCTGTGCTGCCGGTGCTTGCTGTGCTGCCTGTGCTTGCAGCCTGTGCTGCCTGTGCTTGCTGTGCTGCCTGTGCTTGCTGCCTGTGCTTGCTGTGCTGCCTGTGCTTGCTGCCTGTGCTTGCTGCCCGTGCTTGCTGCCCGTGCTTGCTGTGCTGCCGGTGCTTGCTGTGCTGCCTGTGCTTGCTGCCTGTGATTGCTGTGCTGCCTGTGCTTGCTGTGCTGCCTGTCCTTTCTGTGGTGCCTGTGTTTGCTGTGCTGCCTGTGCTTGCTGCCTGTGCTTGCTGTGCTGCCTGTGCTGTGCTGCCTGTGCTTGCTGTGCTGCCTGTGCTTGCTGCCTGTGCTTGCTGTGCTGCCTGTGCTTGCTGTGCTGCCTGTGTTTGCTGTGCTGCCTGTGCTTGCTGCCTGTGCTTGCTGCCTGTGCTTGCTGTGCTGCCTGTGCTTGCTGCCTGTGCTGCTGTGCTGCCTGTGCTTGCTGTGCTGCCTGTGCTTGCTGCCTGTGCTTGCTGTGCTGCCTGTGCTTGCTGCCTGTGCTTGCTGTCCTGCCTGTGCTTGCTGCCTGTGCTTGCTGTGCTGCCTGTGCTTGCTGCCTGTGCTTGCTGTGCTGCCTGTGTTTGCTGTGCTGCCTGTGCTTGCTGCCTGTGCTTGCTGTGCTGCCTGTGCTTGCTGGCTGTGCTTGCTGTGCTGCCTGTGCTTGCTGTGTTGCCTGTGCTTTCTGCCTGTGCTTGCTGTGCTGCCTGTGCTTGCTGTCCTGCCTGTGCTTGCTGCCTGTGCTTGCTGTGCTGCCTGTGCTTGCTGCCTGTGCTTGCTGTGCTGCCTGTCCTTTCTGTGGTGCCTGTGTTTGCTGTGCTGCCTGTGCTTGCTGCCTGTGCTTGCTGTGCTGCCTGTGCTGTGCTGCCTGTGCTTGCTGTGCTGCCTGTGCTTGCTGCCTGTGCTTGCTGTGCTGCCTGTGCTTGCTGTGCTGCCTGTGTTTGCTGTGCTGCCTGTGCTTGCTGCCTGTGCTTGCTGCCTGTGCTTGCTGTGCTGCCTGTGCTTGCTGCCTGTGCTGCTGTGCTGCCTGTGCTTGCTGTGCTGCCTGTGCTTGCTGCCTGTGCTTGCTGTGCTGCCTGTGCTTGCTGCCTGTGCTTGCTGTCCTGCCTGTGCTTGCTGCCTGTGCTTGCTGTGCTGCCTGTGCTTGCTGCCTGTGCTTGCTGTGCTGCCTGTGTTTGCTGTGCTGCCTGTGCTTGCTGCCTGTGCTTGCTGTGCTGCCTGTGCTTGCTGGCTGTGCTTGCTGTGCTGCCTGTGCTTGCTGTGTTGCCTGTGCTTTCTGCCTGTGCTTGCTGTGCTGCCTGTGCTTGCTGTCCTGCCTGTGCTTGCTGCCTGTGCTTGCTGTGCTGCCTGTGCTTGCTGCCTGTGCTTGCTGTGCTGCCTGTGCTTGCTGCCTGTGCTGCCTGTGCTTGCTGTGCTGCCTGTGTTTGCTGTGCTGCCTGTGCTTGCTGTGCTGCCTGTGCTTGCTGCCTGTGCTTGCTGTGCTGCCTGTGCTTGCTGCCTGTGTTTGCTGTGCTGCCTGTGCTTGCTGCCTGTGCTTGCTGTGCTGCCTGTGCTTGCTGCCTGTGTTTGCTGTGCTGCCTGTGCTTGCTGCCTGTGCTTGCTGTGCTGCCTGTGCTTGCTGCCTGTGCTTGCTGTGCTGCCTGTGCTTGCTGCCTGTGCTGCCTGTGCTTGCTGTGCTGCCTGTGTTTGCTGTGCTGCCTGTGCTTGCTGTCCTGCCTGTGCTTGCTGTCCTGCCTGTGCTTGCTGCCTGTGCTTGCTGTGCTGCCTGTGCTTGCTGCCTGTGCTTGCTGTGCTGCCTGTGCTTGCTGCCTGTGCTGCCTGTGCTTGCTGTGCTGCCTGTGTTTGCTGTGCTGCCTGTGCTTGCTGTGCTGCCTGTGCTTGCTGCCTGTGCTTGCTGTGCTGCCTGTGCTTGCTGCCTGTGTTTGCTGTGCTGCCTGTGCTTGCTGCCTGTGCTTGCTGTGCTGCCTGTGCTTGCTGCCTGTGTTTGCTGTGCTGCCTGTGCTTGCTGCCTGTGTTTGCTGTGCTGCCTGTGCTTGCTGCCTGTGTTTGCTGTGCTGCCTGTGCTTGCTGCCTGTGCTTGCTGCCTGTGCTTGCTGTGTTGCCTGTGCTTGCTGCCTGTGCTTGCTGTGTTGCCTGTGCTTGCTGTGCTGCCTGTGTTTACTGTGCTGCCTGTGCTTGCTGCCTGTGCTTGCTGTGTTGCCTGTGCTTGCTGTGTTGCCTGTGCTTGCTGCCTGTGCTTGCTGTGCTGCCTGTGCTTGCTGTGCTGCCAGTGCTTGCTGCCTGTGCTTGCTGCCCGTGCTTGCTGCCCGTGCTTGCTGTGCTGCCGGTGCTTGCTGTGTTGCCTGTGCTTGCTGCCTGTGCTTGCTGTGCTGCCTGTGCTTGCTGTGCTGCCAGTGCTTGCTGCCTGTGCTTGCTGTGCTGCCTGTGCTTGCTGCCTGAGCTGCCTGTGCTTGCTCTGCTGCCTGTGTTTGCTGTGCTGCCTGTGCTTGCTGTGCTGCCTGTGCTTGCTGTGCTGCCTGTGCTTGCTGCCTGTGCTTGCTGTGCTGCCTGTGCTTGCTGCCTGTGCTTGCTGTGCTGCCTGTGCTTGCTGTCCTGCCTGTGCTTGCTGCCTGTGCTTGCTGTGCTGCCTGTGCTTGCTGCCTGTGCTGCCTGTGCTTGCTGCCTGTGCTGCCTGTGCTTGCTGTGCTGCCTGTGTTTGCTGTGCTGCCTGTGCTTGCTGCCTGTGCTTGCTGTGCTGCCTGTGCTTGCTGCCTGTGCTTGCTGTGCTGCCTGTGCTTGCTGTCCTGCCTGTGCTTGCTGCCTGTGCTTGCTGTGCTGCCTGTGCTTGCTGCCTGTGCTGCCTGTGCTTGCTGCCTGTGCTGCCTGTGCTTGCTGTGCTGCCTGTGTTTGCTGTGCTGCCTGTGCTTGCTGCCTGTGTTTGCTGTGCTGCCTGTGCTTGCTGCCTGTGCTTGCTGTGCTGCCTGTGCTTGCTGCCTGTGCTTGCTGTGCTGCCTGTGCTTGCTGCCTGTGCTTGCTGTGCTGCCTGTGCTTGCTGCCTGTGCTGCCTGTGCTTGCTGTGCTGCCTGTGTTTGCTGTGCTGCCTGTGCTTGCTGTGCTGCCTGTGCTTGCTGCCTGTGCTGCCTGTGTTTGCTGTGCTGCCTGTGCTTGCTGTGCTGCCTGTGCTTGCTGCCTGTGTTTGCTGTGCTGCCTGTGCTTGCTGTGCTGCCTGTGCTTGCTGCCTGTGCTTGCTGTGCTGCCTGTGTTTGCTGTGCTGCCTGTGCTTGCTGCCTGTGCTTGCTGCCTGTGCTTGCTGCCTGTGCTTGCTGTGCTGCCTGTGCTTGCTGCCTGTGCTGCCTGTGCTTGCTGTGCTGCCTGTGTTTGCTGTGCTGCCTGTGCTTGCTGTGCTGCCTGTGCTTGCTGCCTGTGCTGCCTGTGTTTGCTGTGCTGCCTGTGCTTGCTGTGCTGCCTGTGCTTGCTGCCTGTGTTTGCTGTGCTGCCTGTGCTTGCTGTGCTGCCTGTGTTTGCTGTGCTGCCTGTGCTTGCTGCCTGTGCTTGCTGCCTGTGGTTGCTGCCTGTGCTTGCTGTGCTGCCTGTGCTTGCTGTGCTGTCTGTGCTGTGCTGCCTGTGCTTGCTGTGCTGCCTGCGCTTGCTGCCTGTGCTTGCTGCCTGTGCTTGCTGCCTGTGCTTGCTGCCTGTGCTTGCTGTGCTGCCTGTGCTTGCTGCCTGTGCTTGCTGTCCTGCCTGTGTTTGCTGTGCTGCCTGTGCTTGCTGTGCTGCCTGTGCTTGCTGCCTGTGCTTGCTGTGCTGCCTGTGTTTGCTGTGCTGCCTGTGCTTGCTGCCTGTGCTTGCTGCCTGTGCTTGCTGCCTGTGCTTGCTCTGCTGCCTGTGCTTGCTGCCTGTGCTGCCTGTGCTTGCTGTGCTGCCTGTGTTTGCTGTGCTGCCTGTGCTTGCTGTGCTGCCTGTGCTTGCTGCCTGTGCTTGCTGTGCTGCCTGTGTTTGCTGTGCTGCCTGTGCTTGCTGCCTGTGCTGCCTGTGCTTGCTGTGCTGCCTGTGTTTGCTGTGCTGCCTGTGCTTGCTGCCTGTGCTTGCTGTGCTGCCTGTGCTTGCTGCCTGTGCTTTCTGTGCTGCCTCTGCTTGCTGTCCTGCCTGTGTTTGCTGTGCTGCCTGTGCTTGCTGTGCTGCCTGTGCTTGCTGCCTGTGCTTGCTGTGCTGCCTGTGTTTGCTGTGTTGCCTGTGCTTGCTGCCTGTGCTTGCTGTGCTGCCTGTGCTTGCTGCCTGTGCTTGCTGTGCTGCCTCTGCTTGCTGTCCTGCCTGTGCTTGCTGTCCTGCCTGTGCTTGCTGCCTGTGCTTGCTGTGCTGCCTGTGCTTGCTGCCTGTGCTTGCTGCCTGTGCTTGCTGCCTGTGCTGCCTGTGCTTGCTGTGCTGCCTGTGTTTGCTGTGCTGCCTGTGCTTGCTGCGTGTTTTTGCTGTGCTGCCTGTGCTTGCTGTGCTGCCTGTGCTTGCTGCCTGTGCTTGCTGTGCTGTCTGTGGTGTGCTGCCTGTGCTTGCTGTGCTGCCTGTGTTTGCTGTGCTGGCTGTGCTTGCTGCCTGTGCTGTGCTGCCTGTGCTTGCTGCCTGTGCTTGCTGCCTGTGCTTGCTGTGCTGCCTGTGCTTGCTGCCTGTGCTGCTGTGCTGCCTGTGCTTGCTGTGCTGCCTGTGCTTGCTGCCTGTGCTTGCTGTGCTGCCTGTGCTTGCTGTGCTGCCTGTGCTTGCTGCCTGTGCTGCCTGTGCTTGCTGTGCTGCCTGTGTTTGCTGTGCTGCCTGTGCTTGCTGCCTGTGCTTGCTGTGCTGCCTGTGCTTGCTGCCTGTGCTTGCTGTGCTGCCTCTGCTTGCTGTCCTGCCTGTGTTTGCTGTGCTGCCTGTGCTTGCTGTGCTGCCTGTGCTTGCTGCCTGTGCTTGCTGTGCTGCCTGTGCTTGCTGCCTGTGCTTGCTGTGCTGCCTCTGCTTGCTGTCCTGCCTGTGCTTGCTGCCTGTGCTTGCTGTGCTGCCTGTGCTTGCTGCCTGTGCTTGCTGCCTGTGCTTGCTGCCTGTGCTGCCTGTGCTTGCTGTGCTGCCTGTGTTTGCTGTGCTGCCTGTGCTTGCTGTGCTGCCTGTGCTTGCTGCCTGTGCTTGCTGTGCTGCCTGTGCTTGCTGTGTTGCCTGTGCTTGCTGCCTGTGCTTGCTGTGCTGCCTGTGTTTGCTGTGCTGCCTGTGCTTGCTGCCTGTGCTTGCTGCCTGTGCTTGCTGTGCTGCCTGTGCTGCTGTGCTGCCTGTGCTTGCTGTGCTGCCTGTGCTTGCTGTGTTGCCTGTGCTTGCTGCCTGTGCTTGCTGCCTGTGCTTGCTGTCCTGCCTGTGCTTGCTGCCTGTGCTTGCTGTGCTGCCTGTGCTTGCTGCCTGTGCTGCCTGTGCTTACTGTGCTGCCTGTGTTTGCTGTGCTGCCTGTGCTTGCTGCCTGTGCTTGCTGCCTGTGCTTGCTGCCTCTGCTTGCTGTCCTGCCTGTGTTTGCTGTGCTGCCTGTGCTTGCTGTGCTGTCTGTGGTGTGCTGCCTGTGCTTGCTGTGCTGCCTGTGTTTGCTGTGCTGGCTGTGCTTGCTGCCTGTGCTTGCTGCCTGTGCTTGCTGCCTGTGCTTGCTCTGCTGCCTGTGCTTGCTGCCTGTGCTGCCTGTGTTTGCTGTGCTGCCTGTGCTTGCTGTGCTGCCTGTGCTTGCTGCCTGTGCTTGCTGTGCTGCCTGTGCTTGCTGTGCTGCCTGTGCTTGCTGCCTGTACTGCCTGTGCTTGCTGTGCTGCCTGTGTTTGCTGTGCTGCCTGTGCTTGCTGCCTGTGCTTGCTGTGCTGCCTGTGCTTGCTGCCTGTGCTGCCTGTGCTTGCTGTCCTGCCTGTGCTTGCTGCCTGTGCTTGCTGTGCTGCCTGTGCTTGCTGCCTGTGCTTGCTGTGCTGCCTGTGCTTGCTGCCTGTGCTTGCTGTGCTGCCTGTGCTTGCTGCCTGTGCTTGCTGTGCTGCCTGTGCTTGCTGCCTGTGCTTGCTGTGCTGCCTGGGCTTGCTGCCTGTGCTGCCTGTGCTTGCTGTGCTGCCTGTGTTTGCTGTGCTGCCTGTGCTGCCTGTGCTTGCTGCCTGTGCTTGCTGCCTGTGCTTGCTGTGCTGCCTGTGCTTGCTGTGCTGCCTGTGTTTGCTGTGCTGCCTGTGCTTGCTGCCTGTGCTTGCTGCCTGTGCTTGCTGCCTGTGCTTGCTCTGCTGCCTGTGCTTGCTGCCTGTGCTGCCTGTGCTTGCTGTGCTGCCTGTGTTTGCTGTGCTGCCTGTGCTTGCTGTGCTGCCTGTGCTTGCTGCCTGTGCTTGCTGTGCTGCCTGTGTTTGCTGTGCTGCCTGTGCTAACTGTGCTGCCTGTGCTTGCTGTGCTGCCTGTGCTTGCTGCCTGTGCTGCCTGTGCTTGCTGTGCTGCCTGTGTTTGCTGTGCTGCCTGTGCTTGCTGCCTGTGCTTGCTGTGCTGCCTGTGCTTGCTGCCTGTGCTTGCTGTGCTGCCTCTGCTTGCTGTCCTGCCTGTGTTTGCTGTGCTGCCTGTGCTTGCTGTGCTGCCTGTGCTTGCTGCCTGTGCTTGCTGTGCTGCCTGTGTTTGCTGTGTTGCCTGTGCTTGCTGCCTGTGCTTGCTGTGCTGCCTGTGCTTGCTGCCTGTGCTTGCTGTGCTGCCTCTGCTTGCTGTCCTGCCTGTGCTTGCTGTCCTGCCTGTGCTTGCTGTACTGCCTGTGCTTGCTGCCTGTGCTTGCTGTGCTGCCTGTGCTTGCTGCCTGTGCTTGCTGCCTGTGCTTGCTGCCTGTGCTGCCTGTGCTTGCTGTGCTGCCTGTGTTTGCTGTGCTGCCTGTGCTTGCTGCGTGTTTTTGCTGTGCTGCCTGTGCTTGCTGCCTGTGCTTGCTGTGCTGCCTGTGCTTGCTGCCTGTGCTTGCTGTGCTGCCTGTGTTTGCTGTGCTGCCTGTGCTTGCTGCCTGTGCTTGCTGCCTGTGCTTGCTGTGCTGCCTGTGCTTGCTGTGCTGTCTGCGGTGTGCTGCCTGTGCTTGCTGTGCTGCCTGTGTTTGCTGTGCTGGCTGTGCTTGCTGCCTGTGCTGTGCTGCCTGTGCTTGCTGCCTGTGCTTGCTGCCTGTGCTTGCTGTGCTGCCTGTGCTTGCTGCCTGTGCTGCTGTGCTGCCTGTGCTTGCTGTGCTGCCTGTGCTTGCTGCCTGTGCTTGCTGTGCTGCCTGTGCTTGCTGCCTGTGCTTGCTGCCTGTGCTGCCTGTGCTGCCTGTGTTTGCTGTGCTGCCTGTGCTTGCTGTGCTGCCTGTGCTTGCTGCCTGTGCTTGCTGTGCTGCCTCTGCTTGCTGTCCTGCCTGTGTTTGCTGTGCTGCCTGTGCTTGCTGTGCTGCCTGTGCTTGCTGCCTGTGCTTGCTGTGCTGCCTGTGCTTGCTGTGTTGCCTGTGCTTGCTGCCTGTGCTTGCTGTGCTGCCTGTGCTTGCTGCCTGTGCTTGCTGTGCTGCCTCTGCTTGCTGTCCTGCCTGTGCTTGCTGTCCTGCCTGTGCTTGCTGCCTGTGCTTGCTGTGCTGCCTGTGCTTGCTGCCTGTGCTTGCTGCCTGTGCTTGCTGCCTGTGCTGCCTGTGCTTGCTGTGCTGCCTGTGTTTGCTGTGCTGCCTGTGCTTGCTGCGTGTTTTTGCTGTGCTGCCTGTGCTTGCTGCCTGTGCTTGCTGTGCTGCCTGTGCTTGCTGCCTGTGCTTGCTGTGCTGCCTGTGTTTGCTGTGCTGCCTGTGCTTGCTGCCTGTGCTTGCTGCCTGTGCTTGCTGTGCTGCCTGTGCTTGCTGTGCTGTCTGTGGTGTGCTGCCTGTGCTTGCTGTGCTGCCTGTGTTTGCTGTGCTGCCTGTGCTTGCTGCCTGTGCTTGCTGTGCTGCCTCTGCTTGCTGTCCTGCCTGTGCTTGCTGTCCTGCCTGTGCTTGCTGCCTGTGCTTGCTGTGCTGCCTGTGCTTGCTGCCTGTGCTTGCTGTGCTGCCTGTGTTTGCTGTGCTGCCTGTGGTTGCTGTGCTGCCTGTGCTTGCTGCCTGTGCTGCCTGTGCTTGCTGTGCTGCCTGTGTTTGCTGTGCTGCCTGTGCTTGCTGTGCTGCCTGTGCTTGCTGCCTGTGCTTGCTGTGCTGCCTGTGCTTGCTGCCTGTGCTTGCTGTGCTGCCTGTGCTTGCTGTGCTGCCTGTGCTTGCTGTCCTGCCTGTGCTTGCTGCCTGTGCTTGCTGTGCTGCCTGTGCTTGCTGCCTGTGCTTGCTGTGCTGCCTGTGCTTGCTGCCTGTGCTTGCTGTGCTGCCTGTGCTTGCTGCCTGTGCTGCCTGTGCTTGCTGTGCTGCCTGTGTTTGCTGTGCTGCCTGTGCTTGCTGCCTGTGTTTGCTGCCTGTGTTTGCTGTGCTGCCTGTGCTTGCTGCCTGTGCTTGCTGCCTGTGCTTGCTGCCTGTGCTTGCTGTGCTGCCTGTGTTTGCTGTGTTTGCTGTGCTGCCTGTGCTTGCTGCCTGTGTTTGCTGTGCTGCCTGTGCTTGCTGCCTGTGCTTGCTGTGCTGCCTGTGCTTGCTGCCTGTGCTTGCTGTGCTGCCTGTGTTTGCTGTGCTGCCTGTGCTTGCTGCCTGTGCTTGCTGCCTGTGCTTGCTGCCTGTGCTTGCTGTGCTGCCTGTGCTTGCTGTGCTGTCTGTGCTGTGCTGCCTGTGTTTGCTGTGCTGCCTGTGCTTGCTGCCTGTGCTTGCTGCCTGTGCTGCTGTGCTGCCAGTGCTTGCTGTGCTGCCTGTGCTTGCTGCCTGTGCTTGCTGTGCTGCCTGTGCTTGCTGCCTGTGCTGCTGTGCTGCCTGTGCTTGCTGTGCTGCCTGTGCTTGCTGCCTGTGCTTGCTGTGCTGCCTGTGCTTGCTGTGCTGCCTGTGCTTGCTGTGCTGCCTGTGTTTGCTGTGTTTGCTGCCTGTGCTTGCTGTGCTGCCTGTGCTGCCTGTGCTTGCTGCCTGTGCTTGCTGCCTGTGTTTGCTGTGCTGCACTTGCTGTGCTGCCTGTGCTTGCTGCCTGTGCTTGCTGTGCTGCCTCTGCTTGCTGTCCTGCCTGTGCTTGCTGTCCTGCCTGTGCTTGCTGCCTGTGCTTGCTGTGCTGCCTGTGCTTGCTGCCTGTGCTTGCTGTGCTGCCTGTGTTTGCTGTGCTGCCTGTGGTTGCTGTGCTGCCTGTGCTTGCTGCCTGTGCTGCCTGTGCTTGCTGTGCTGCCTGTGTTTGCTGTGCTGCCTGTGCTTGCTGTGCTGCCTGTGCTTGCTGCCTGTGCTTGCTGTGCTGCCTGTGCTTGCTGTGTTGCCTGTGCTTGCTGCCTGTGCTTGCTGTGCTGCCTGTGCTTGCTGCCTGTGCTTGCTGTGCTGCCTGTGCTTGCTGCCTGTGCTTGCTGTGCTGCCTGTGTTTGCTGCCTGTGTTTGCTGTGCTGCCTGTGCTTGCTGCCTGTGCTTGCTGTGCTGCCTGTGCTTGCTGCCTGTGCTTGCTGTGCTGCCTCTGCTTGCTGTCCTGCCTGTGTTTGCTGTGCTGCCTGTGCTTGCTGTGCTGCCTGTGCTTGCTGCCTGTGCTTGCTGCCTGTGCTTGCTGCCTGTGCTGCCTGTGCTTGCTGTGCTGCCTGTGTTTGCTGTGCTGCCTGTGCTTGCTGCGTGTTTTTGCTGTGCTGCCTGTGCTTGCTGCCTGTGCTTGCTGTGCTGCCTGTGCTTGCTGCCTGTGCTTGCTGTGCTGCCTGTGTTTGCTGTGCTGCCTGTGCTTGCTGCCTGTGCTTGCTGCCTGTGCTTGCTGTGCTGCCTGTGCTTGCTGTGCTGTCTGTGGTGTGCTGCCTGTGTTTGCTGTGCTGCCTGTGCTTGCTGCCTGTGCTTGCTGTGCTGCCTGTGCTTGCTGCCTGTGCTGCCTGTGCTTGCTGCCTGTGCTTGCTGTGCTGCCCGTGCTTGCTGCCTGTGTTTGCTGTGCTGCCTGTGCTTGCTGCCTGTGCTTGCTGTGCTGCCTGTGCTTGCTGCCTGTGCTTGCTGTGCTGCCTGTGCTTGCTGTGTTGCCTGTGCTTGCTGCCTGTGCTTGCTGCCTGTGCTTGCTGTGCTGCCTGTGCTTGCTGTGCTGCCTGTGCTTGCTGCCTGTGCTTGCTGTGCTGCCTGTGCTTGCTGTGCTGCCTGTGCTTGCTGTGCTGCCTGTGCTTGCTGCCTGTGCTTGCTGTGCTGCCTCTGCTTGCTGTCCTGCCTGTGTTTGCTGTGCTGCCTGTGCTTGCTGTGCTGCCTGTGCTTGCTGCCTGTGCTTGCTGTGCTGCCTGTGTTTGCTGTGTTGCCTGTGCTTGCTGCCTGTGTTTGCTGTGTTGCCTGTGCTTGCTGCCTGTGCTTGCTGTCCTGCCTGTGCTTGCTGCCTGTGCTTGCTGTGCTGCCTGTGTTTGCTGTGCTGCCTGTGCTTGCTGCCTGTGCTTGCTGTGCTGCCTGTGCTTGCTGCCTGTGCTTGCTGTGCTGCCTGTGTTTGCTGTGTTGCCTGTGCTTGGTGCCTGTGTTTGCTGTGTTGCCTGTGCTTGCTGCCTGTGCTTGCTGTCCTGCCTGTGCTTGCTGCCTGTGCTTGCTGTGCTGCCTGTGTTTGCTGTGCTGCCTGTGCTTGCTGCCTGTGCTTGCTGTGCTGCCTGTGCTTGCTGCCTGTGCTTGCTGTGCTGCCTGTGCTTGCTGCCTGTGCTTGCTGTGCTGCCTCTGCTTGCTGTCCTGCCTGTGTTTGCTGTGCTGCCTGTGCTTGCTGTGCTGCCTGTGCTTGCTGCCTGTGCTTGCTGTGCTGCCTGTGTTTGCTGTGCTGCCTGTGCTTGCTGCCTGTGCTTGCTGTGCTGCCTGTGCTTGCTGCCTGTGCTTGCTGTGCTGCCTGTGCTTGCTGCCTGTGCTTGCTGTGCTGCCTGTGCTTGCTGCCTGTGCTGCCTGTGCTTGCTGTGCTGCCTGTGTTTGCTGTGCTGCCTGTGCTTGCTGCCTGTGCTTGCTGTGCTGCCTGTGTTTGCTGTGCTGCCTGTGCTTGCTGCCTGTGCTTGCTGTGCTGCCTGTGTTTGCTGTGCTGCCTGTGCTTGCTGCCTGTGCTTGCTGTGCTGCCTGTGCTTGCTGCCTGTGCTTGCTGTGCTGCCTCTGCTTGCTGCCTGTGCTTGCTGCCTGTGCTTGCTGTGCTGCCCGTGCTTGCTGCCTGTGCTTGCTGTGCTGCCCTTGCTTGCTGTGTTGCCTGTGCTTGCTGCCTGTGCTTGCTGTGCTGCCTGTGCTGTGCTGCCTGTGCTTGATGTGCTGCCTGTGTTTGCTGTGCTGCCTGTGCTGTGCTGCCTGTGCTTGCTGTGCTGCCTGTGCTGTGCTGCCTGTGCTGTGCTGCCTGTGCTTGCTGTGCTGCCTGTGCTGTGCTGCCTGTGCTTGCTGTGCTGCCTGTGTTTGCTGTGCTGCCTGTGCTTGCTGCCTGTGCTTGCTGTGCTTGCTGCCTGTGCTTGCTGCCTGTGCTTGCTGCCTGTGCTTGCTGCCTGTGCTTGCTGTGCTGCCTGTGCTTGCTGCCTGTGCTGCTGTGCTGCCTGTGCTTGCTGTGCTGCCTGTGCTTGCTGCCTGTGCTTGCTGTGCTGCCTGTGCTTGCTGCCTGTGCTGCCTGTGCTTGCTGTGCTGCCTGTGTTTGCTGTGCTGCCTGTGCTTGCTGCCTGTGCTTGCTGTGCTGCCTGTGCTTGCTGCCTGTGCTTGCTGTGCTGCCTCTGCTTGCTGTCCTGCCTGTGTTTGCTGTGCTGCCTGTGCTTGCTGTGCTGCCTGTGCTTGCTGCCTGTGTTTGCTGTGCTGCCTGTGCTTGCTGCCTGTGCTTGCTGTGCTGCCTGTGCTTGCTGCCTGTGCTTGCTGTGCTGCCTGTGCTTGCTGCCTGTGCTTGCTGCCTCTGCTTGCTGCCTGTGCTTGCTGCCTGTGCTTGCTGCCTGTGCTTGCTGTGCTGCCTGTGCTTGCTGTGCTGCCTGTGCTTGCTGTGCTGTCTGTGCTGTGCTGCCTGTGCTTGCTGTGCTGCCTGTGTTTGCTGTGCTGCCTGTGCTTGCTGCCTGTGCTTGCTGTGCTGCCTGTGTTTGCTGTGCTGCCTGTGCTTGCTGCCTGTGCTTGCTGTGCTGCCTGTGCTTGCTGTGTTGCCTGTGCTTGCTGCCTGTGCTTGCTGCCTGTGCTTGCTGTGCTGCCTGTGCTTGCTACCTGTGCTTGCTGTGCTGCCTGTGCTTGCTGCCTGTGCTGCCTCTGCTTGCTGTCCTGCCTGTGCTTGCTGTCCTGCCTGTGCTTGCTGCCTGTGCTTGCTGTGCTGCCTGTGCTTGCTGCCTGTGCTTGCTGCCTGTGCTTGCTGTGCTGCCTGTGTTTGCTGTGCTGCCTGTGCTTGCTGCGTGTTTTTGCTGTGCTGCCTGTGCTTGCTGCCTGTGCTGCCTGTGCTTGCTGTGCTGCCTGTGTTTGCTGTGCTGCCTGTGCTTGCTGCCTGTGCTTGCTGTGCTGCCTGTGCTTGCTGCCTGTGCTTGCTGTGCTGCCTCTGCTTGCTGTCCTGCCTGTGTTTGCTGTGCTGCCTGTGCTTGCTGTGCTGCCTGTGCTTGCTGCCTGTGCTTGCTGTGCTGCCTGTGCTTGCTGTGTTGCCTGTGCTTGCTGCCTGTGCTTGCTGTGCTGCCTGTGCTTGCTGCCTGTGCTTGCTGTGCTGCCTCTGCTTGCTGCCCTGCCTGTGCTTGCTGTCCTGCCTGTGCTTGCTGCCTGTGCTTGCTGTGCTGCCTGTGCTTGCTGCCTGTGCTTGCTGCCTGTGCTTGCTGCCTGTGCTGCCTGTGCTTGCTGTGCTGCCTGTGTTTGCTGTGCTGCCTGTGCTTGCTGCGTGTTTTTGCTGTGCTGCCTGTGCTTGCTGCCTGTGCTTGCTGTGCTGCCTGTGCTTGCTGCCTGTGCTTGCTGTGCTGCCTGTGTTTGCTGTGCTGCCTGTGCTTGCTGCCTGTGCTTGCTGCCTGTGCTTGCTGCCTGTGCTTGCTGTGTTGCCTGTGCTGTGCTGCCTGTGCTTGCTGTGCTGCCTGTGCTTGCTGCCTGTGCTTGCTGTGTTGCCTGTGCTGCCTGTGCTGCCTGTGCTTGCTGCCTGTGCTTGCTGTGTTGCCTGTGCTTGCTGCCTGTGCTTGCTGTGCTGCCTGTGCTTGCTGTGCTGTCTGTGGTGTGCTGCCTGTGCTTGCTGTGCTGCCTGTGTTTGCTGTGCTGCCTGTGCTTGCTGCCTGTGCTGTGCTGCCTGTGCTTGCTGCCTGTGCTTGCTGCCTGTGCTGCTGTGCTGCCAGTGCTTGCTGTGCTGCCTGTGCTTGCTGCCTGTGCTGCTGTGCTGCCTGTGTTTGCTGTGCTGCCTGTGCTTGCTGCCTGTGCTTGCTGTGCTGCCTGTGCTTGCTGTGTTGCCTGTGCTTGCTGCCTGTGCTTGCTGTGCTGCCTGTGTTTGCTGTGCTGCACTAGCTGTGCTGCCTGTGCTTGCTGTGTTGCCTGTGCTTGCTGTGCTGCTTGTGCTTGCTGCCTGTGCTTGCTGTGCTGCCTGTGCTTGCTGTGCTCCCTGTGCTGTGCTGCCTGTGCTTGATGTGCTGCCTGTGCTTGCTGTGCTGCCAGTGCTTGCTGCCTGTGCTTGCTACCCGTGCTTGCTGGCCGTGCTTGCTGTGCTGCCGGTGCTTGCTGTGCTGCCTGTGCTTGCTGCCTGTGTTGCCTGTGCTTGCTGTGCTGCCTGTGCTGCCTGTGCTTGCTGCCTGTGCTTGCTGTGCTGCCTGTGCTTGCTGCCTGTGCTTGCTGTGCTGCCTGTGCTGCCTCTGCTTGCTGCCTGTGCTGCCTGTGCTTGCTGCCTGTGCTTGCTGTGCTGCCTGTGCTTGCTGCCTGTGTTTGCTGTGCTGCCTGTGCTTGCTGCCGGTGCTTGCTGCCCGTGCTTGCTGTGCTGCCGGTGCTTGCTGTGCTGCCTGTGCTGCCGGTACTTGCTGTGCTGCCTGTGCTTGCTGCCTGTGCTTGCTGTGCTGCCTGTGCTTGCTGTGCTGCCTGTGCTTGCTGTGCTGTCTGTGCTTGCTGCCTGTGCTTGCTGTGCTGCCTGTGCTTGCTGCCTGTGCTGCCTGTGCTTGCTGTGCTGCCTGTGCTTGCTGTGCTGTCTGTGCTTGCTGCCTGTGCTTGCTGTGCTGCCTGTGCTTGCTGTGCTCCCTGTGCTGTGCTGCCTGTGTTTGCTGTGCTGCCTGTGCTTGCTGCCTGTGCTTGCTGCCTGTGTTGCCTGTGCTTGCTGTGCTGCCTGTGCTGCCTGTGCTTGCTGCCTGTGCTTGCTGTGCTGCCTGTGCTTGCTGCCTGTGCTTGCTGTGCTGCCTGTGCTGCCTGTGCTTGCTGCCTGTGCTTGCTGTGCTGCTTGTGCTTGCTGCCTGTGCTTGCTGTGCTGCCTGTGCTTGCTGTGCTCCCTGTGCTGTGCTGCCTGTGCTTGATGTGCTGCCTGTGCTTGCTGTGCTGCCAGTGCTTGCTGCCTGTGCTTGCTACCCGTGCTTGCTGGCCGTGCTTGCTGTGCTGCCGGTGCTTGCTGTGCTGCCTGTGCTTGCTGCCTGTGTTGCCTGTGCTTGCTGTGCTGCCTGTGCTGCCTGTGCTTGCTGCCTGTGCTTGCTGTGCTGCCTGTGCTTGCTGCCTGTGCTTGCTGTGCTGCCTGTGCTGCCTGTGCTTGCTGCCTGTGCTTGCTGCCTGTGTTTGCTGTGCTGCACTTGCTGTGCTGCCTGTGCTTGCTGTGCTGCCTCTGCTTGCTGCCTGTGCTGCCTGTGCTTGCTGCCTGTGCTTGCTGTGCTGCCTGTGCTTGCTGCCTGTGTTTGCTGTGCTGCCTGTGCTTGCTGCCGGTGCTTGCTGCCCGTGCTTGCTGTGCTGCCGGTGCTTGCTGTGCTGCCTGTGCTGCCGGTACTTGCTGTGCTGCCTGTGCTTGCTGCCTGTGCTTGCTGTGCTGCCTGTGCTTGCTGTGCTGTCTGTGCTTGCTGCCTGTGCTTGCTGTGCTGCCTGTGCTTGCTGCCTGTGCTGCCTGTGCTTGCTGTGCTGCCTGTGTTTGCTGTGCTGCCTGTGCTTGCTGCCTGTGCTTGCTGTGCTGCCTGTGCTTGCTGCCTGTGCTGCTGTGCTGCCTGTGCTTGCTGTACTGCCTGTGTTTGCTGTGCTGCCTGTGCTTGCTGCCTGTGCTTGCTGTGCTGCCTGTGTTTGCTGCCTGTGCTTGCTGTGCTGCCTGTGCTGCCTGTGCTTGCTGTGCTGCCTGTGCTTGCTGTGCTGCCTGTGTTGTACTGCCTCTGCTTGCTGTGTTGCCTGCGCTTGCTGTGCTGCCTGTGCTTGCTGTGCTGCCTGTGCTTGCTGCCTGTGCTTGCTGTGCTGCCTGTGCTTGCTGCCTGTGCTTGCTGTGCTGCCTGTGCTTGCTGTGTTGCCTGTGCTTGCTGTGCTGCCTGTGCTTGCTGCCTGTGCTTGCTGTGCTGCCTGTGCTTGCTGTGCTGCCTGTGCTTGCTGCCTGTGCTTGCTGTGCTGCCTGTGCTTGCTGTGCTGCCTGTTAGCGATGCATTTGATTTCGCCCATAACACGCGGTAATTCGACAGGGGCACACGACAGTGCGTTGCTGTGTCACCTGTTTTTGGAGGCGCCGAGAGTCGCGGATCATATGTTTACCTCGGCGGCCGGTGCATTGACCTGCGACTCAGTAAGAGTAAGCATTGTAAACAAATGCGAGAGTGAATCTCGCCGAAGATCGAAGCAGGCTTTGGCTGTTGGAAAGAGGACGTAGTTTGACCCCTCTGCACTTCCCCAAGAATCGCTAAAAAACGAACACATCTCGTCGAGCTATTTTGCGGGTTTCTAACATGCCTGTGCTTGCTGTGCTGCCTGTGCTTGCTCTGCTACCTGTGCTTTCTGCCTGTGCTTGCTTTGCTGCCTGTGCTTGCTGCCTGTGCTTGCTGTGCTGCCTGTGCTTGCTGCCTGTGCTTGCTGTGCTGCCTGTGCTTGCTGCCTGTGCTTGCTGTGCTGCCTGTGCTGTGCTGCCTGTGCTTGCTGTGCTGCCTGTGTTTGCTGTGCTGCCTGTGCTTGCTGCCTGTGCTTTCTGTGCTGCCTGTGCTTGCTGCCTGTGCTGCCTGTTAGCGATGCAAGTGATTTCGCCCATAACACGCGGTAATTCGACAGTGGCACACGACAGTGCGTTGCTGTGTCACCTGTTTTTGGAGGCGCCGAGAGTCGCGGATCATATGTTTACCTCGGCGGCCGTTGCATTGACCTGCGTCTCAGTAAGAGTAAGCATTGTAAACAAATGCGAGTGTGAATCTGGCCGAAGATCAGAGCAGGCTTTGCCTGTTGGAAAGAGGACGGAGCTTGACCCCTCTGCACTTCCCCCAGAATCGCTAAAACGAACACATCTCGCCGAGCTATTTTGCGGGTTTCTAACATGCCTGTGCTTGCTGCCTGTGCTTGCTGTGCTGTCTGTGCTTGCTGCGCTGCCTGTGCTTGCTGTGCTGCCAGTGCTTGCTGCCTGTGCTTGCTGCCTGTGCTTGCTGTGCTGCCTGTGCTGCCTGTGCTTGCTGCCTGTGCTTGCTGTGCTGCCTGTGCTTGCTGCCTGTGCTTGCTGCCTGTGCTTGCTGCCTGTGCTTGCTGTGCTGCCTGTGCTTGCTGTTCTGGCTTTGCTTGCTGCCTATGCTTGCTGCCTGTGCTTGCTGTGCTGCCTGTGCTTGCTGTGCTGCCTGTGCTTGCTGCCTATGCTTGCCGTGCTGCCTGTGCTTGCTGCCTGTGCTTGCTGTGCTGCCTGTGCTGTGCTGCCTGTGCTTGATGTGCTGCCTGTGTTTGCTGTGCTGCCTGTGCTTGCTGTGCTGCCTGTGCTGCCTGTCCTTGCTGTGCTGCCTGTGTTTGCTGTGCTGCCTGTGCTTGCTTTGCTGCCTGTGTTTGCTGTGCTGCCTGTGCTTGCTGTGCTGCCTGTGCTTGCTGTGTTGCCTGTGCTTGCTGCCTGTGCTTGCTGTGCTGTCTGTGCTGCCTGTGCTTGCTGCCTGTGCTGCCTGTGCTGCCTGTGCTTGCTGTGCTGCCTGTGCTGTGCTGCCTGTGCTTGCTGTCTGTGCTGCCTGTGCTTGCTGCCTGTGCTTGCTGTGCTGCCTGTGCTTGCTGCCTGTGCTTGCTGTGCTGCCTGTGCTGCCTGTGCTTGCTGCCAGTGCTTGCTGTGCTGCCTGTGCTTGCTGCCTGTGTTTGCTGTGCTGCCTGTGCTTGCTGCCTGTGTTTGCTGTGCTGCCTGTGCTTGCTGCCTGTGCTTGCTGTGCTGCCTGTGCTTGCTGCCTGTGCTTGCTGCCTGTGCTTGCTGTGCTGCCTGTGCTTGCTGCCTGTGCTTGCTGTGCTGCCTGTGCTTGCTTCCTGTGCTGCCTGTGCTTGCTGCCTGTGCTTGCTGTGCTGCCTGTGCTTGCTGCCTGTGCTTGCTGTGCTGCCTGTGCTTGCTGTGCTGCCTGTTAGCGATGCATTTGATTTCGCCCATAACACGCGGTAATTCGACAGGGGCACACGACAGTGCGTTGCTGTGTCACCTGTTTTTGGAGGCGCCGAGAGTCGCGGATCATATGTTTACCTCGGCGGCCGGTGCATTGACCTGCGACTCAGTAAGAGTAAGCATTGTAAACAAATGCGAGAGTGAATCTCGCCGAAGATCGAAGCAGGCTTTGGCTGTTGGAAAGAGGACGTAGTTTGACCCCTCTGCACTTCCCCAAGAATCGCTAAAAAACGAACACATCTCGTCGAGCTATTTTGCGGGTTTCTAACATGCCTGTGCTTGCTGTGCTGCCTGTGCTTGCTCTGCTACCTGTGCATTCTGCCTGTGCTTGCTTTGCTGCCTGTGCTTGCTGCCTGTGCTTGCTGTGCTGCCTGTGCTTGCTGCCTGTGCTTGCTGTGCTGCCTGTGCTTGCTGCCTGTGCTTGCTGTGCTGCCTGTGCTGTGCTGCCTGTGCTTGCTGTGCTGCCTGTGTTTGCTGTGCTGCCTGTGCTTGCTGCCTGTGCTTTCTGTGCTGCCTGTGCTTGCTGCCTGTGCTGCCTGTTAGCGATGCAAGTGATTTCGCCCATAACACGCGGTAATTCGACAGTGGCACACGACAGTGCGTTGCTGTGTCACCTGTTTTTGGAGGCGCCGAGAGTCGCGGATCATATGTTTACCTCGGCGGCCGTTGCATTGACCTGCGTCTCAGTAAGAGTAAGCATTGTAAACAAATGCGAGTGTGAATCTGGCCGAAGATCAGAGCAGGCTTTGCCTGTTGGAAAGAGGACGGAGCTTGACCCCTCTGCACTTCCCCCAGAATCGCTAAAACGAACACATCTCGCCGAGCTATTTTGCGGGTTTCTAACATGCCTGTGCTTGCTGCCTGTGCTTGCTGTGTTGCCTGTGCTGTGCTGCCTGTGCTTGCTGTGCTGCCTGTGCTTGCTGCCTGTGCTTGCTGTGCTGCCTGTGCTTGCTGCCTGTGCTTGCTGTGCTGCCTGTGCTTGCTGTGTTGCCTGTGCTTGCTGCCTGTGCTTGCTGTGCTGCCTGTGCATGCTGCCTGTGCTTGCTGTGCTGTCTGTGCTTGCTGCGCTGCCTGTGCTTGCTGTGCTGCCAGTGCTTGCTGCCTGTGCTTGCTGCCTGTGCTTGCTGTGCTGCCTGTGCTGCCTGTGCTTGCTGCCTGTGCTTGCTGTGCTGCCTGTGCTTGCTGCCTGTGCTTGCTGCCTGTGCTTGCTGCCTATGCTTGCTGCCTGTGCTTGCTGTGCTGCCTGTGCTTGCTGCCTGTGCTTGCTGTGCTGCCTGTGCTTGCTGCCTGTGCTTGCTGCCTGTGCTTGCTGTGCTGCCTGTGCTTGCTGCCTGTGCTTGCTGCCTGTGCTTGCCGTGCTGCCTGTGCTTGCTGCCTGTGCTTGCTGTGCTGCCTGTGCTGTGCTGCCTGTGCTTGATGTGCTGCCTGTGTTTGCTGTGCTGCCTGTGCTTGCTGTGCTGCCTGTGCTGCCTGTCCTTGCTGTGCTGCCTGTGTTTGCTGTGCTGCCTGTGCTTGCTTTGCTGCCTGTGTTTGCTGTGCTGCCTGTGCTTGCTGTGTTGCCTGTGCTTGCTGCCTGTGCTTGCTGTGCTGTCTGTGCTGCCTGTGCTTGCTGCCTGTGCTGCCTGTGCTTGCTGCCTGTGCTGCCTGTGCTTGCTGTGCTGCCTGTGCTGTGCTGCCTGTGCTTGCTGTCTGTGCTGCCTGTGCTTGCTGCCTGTGCTTGCTGTGCTGCCTGTGCTTGCTGCCTGTGCTTGCTGTGCTGCCTGTGCTGCCTGTGCTTGCTGCCTGTGCTTGCTGTGCTGCCTGTGCTTGCTGCCTGTGTTTGCTGTGCTGCCTGTGCTTGCTGCCTGTGCTTGCTGTGCTGCCTGTGCTTGCTGCCTGTGCTTGCTGTGCTGCCTGTGCTTGCTGTGCTGCCTGTGCTTGCTGCCTGTGCTTGCTGTGCTGCCTGTGCTTGCTGCCTGTGCTTGCTGCCTGTGCTTGCTGTGCTGCCTGTGCTTGCTGTGCTGTCTGTGCTTGCTGCCTGTGCTTGCTGTACTGCCTGTGCTTGCTGCGCTGCCTGTGCTTGCTGCCTGTTCTTGCTGTGCTTGCTATACTGCCTGTGCTTGCTGTGCTGCCTGTGCTTGCTGCGCTGCCTGTGCTTGCTGTGCTGCCTGTGCTTGCTGTGCTGCCTGTGCATGCTGCCTGTGCTTGCTCTGCTGCCTGTGCTTGCTGCCTGTGCTTGCTCTGCTGCCTGTGCTGTGCTGCCTGTGCTTGCTGTCTGTGCTGCCTGTGCTTGCTGCATGTGCTTGCTGTGCTGCCTGTGCTTGCTGCCTGTGCTTGCTGTGCTGCCTGTGCTTGCTGCCTGTGTTTGCTGTGCTACCTGTGCTTGCTGTGCTGCCTGTTAGCGATGCATTTGAATTCGCCCATAACACGCGGTAATTCGACAGTGGCACACGACAGTGCGTTGCTGTGTCACCTGTTCTTGGAGGCGCCGAGAGTCGCGGATCATATGTTTACCTCGGCGGCCGGTGCATTGACCTGCGTCTCAGTAGGAGTAAGCATTGTAAACAAATGCGAGAGTGAATCTCGCCGAAGATCGGAGCAGGCTTTGCCTGTTGGAAAGATGACGGAGCTTGACCCCTCTGCACTTCCCAAAGAATCGCTAAAAAACGAACACATCTCGTCGAGCTATTTTGCGGGTTTCTAACATGCCTGTGCTTGCTGTGCTGCCTGTGCTTGCTGCCTGTGCTTGCTGTGCTGCCTGTGCTTGCTGCCTGTGCTTGCTGCCTGTGCTTGCTGTGCTGCCTGTTAGCGATGCATTTGATTTCGCCCATAACACGCGTTAATTCGACAGTGGCACACGACAGTGCGTTGCTGTGTCACCTGATTCTGGAGGCGCCGAGAGCCGCGGATCATATGTTTACCTCGGCGGCCGGTGCATTGACCTGTGTCTCAGTAAGAGTAAGCATTGTAAACAAATGCGAGAGTGAATCTCGCCGAAGATCGGAGCAGGCTTTGCCTGTTGGAAAGAGGACGGAGCTTGACACCTCTGCACTTCCCCCAAAATCGCTAAAAAACGAACACATCTCGTCGAGCTATTTTGCGGGTTTCTAACATGCCTGTTCTTGCTGTGCCTCCTGTGATTGCTGCCTGTGTTTGCTGTGCTGCCTGTGCTTGCTGCCTGTGCTTGCTGTCTGTGCTTGCTCTGCTGCCTGTGCTTGCTGCCTGTGCTTGCTGCCTGTGCTTGCTCTGCTGCATGTGCTTGCTGCCTGTGCTTGCTGTGCTGCCTGTGCTTGCTGCCTGTGCTTGCTATGCTGCCTGTGCAAGCTGCCTGTGCTTGCTGCCTGTGCTTGTTGTGCTGCCTGTGCTTGCTGTTTGTGCTTGCTGTGCGGCCTGTGCTTGCTGCGCTGCCTGTGCTTGCTGCCTGTGCTGCCTGTGCTGCCTGTGCTTGCTGCCTGTGCTTGCTGTGCTGCCTGTGCTTGTTGCCTGTGCTTACTGTGCTGCCTGTGCTTGCTGCCTGTGCTTGCTGTGCTGCCTGTGCTTGCTGCCTGTGCTTGCTGTGCTGCCTGTGCTTGCTGCCTGTGCTTGCTATGCTGCCTGTGCAAGCTGCCTGTGCTTGCTGCCTGTGCTTGTTGTGCTGCCTGTGCTTGCTGTTTGTGCTTGCTGTGCGGCCTGTGCTTGCTGCGCTGCCTGTGCTTGCTGCCTGTGCTTGTTGTGCTGCCTGTGCTTGCTGTTTGTGCTTGCTGTGCGGCCTGTGCTTGCTGCGCTGCCTGTGCTTGCTGCCTGTGCTGCCTGTGCTGCCTGTGCTTGCTGCCTGTGCTTGCTGTGCTGCCTGTGCTTGTTGCCTGTGCTTACTGTGCTGCCTGTGCTGCCTGTGCTTGCTGCCTGTGCTTGCTGTGCTGCCTGTGCTTGCTGCCTGTGCTGCCTGTGCTTGCTGCCTGTGCTTGCTGTGCTGCCTGTGCTTGCTGCCTGTGCTTGCTGTGCTGCCTGTGCTTGCTATGCTGCCTGTGCAAGCTGCCTGTGCTTGCTGTGCTGCCTGTGCTTGCTGCCTGTGCTTGCTGTGCTGCCTGTGCTTGCTGTTTGTGCTTGCTGTGCTGCCTGTGCTGACTGTGCTTGCTGCGCTGCCTGTGCTTGCTGCCTGTGCTTGCTGTGCTGCCTGTGCTGCCTGTGCTTGCTGCCTGTGCTTGCTATGCTGCCTGTGCTTGTTGCCTGTGCTTACTGTGCTGCCTGTGCTGCCTGTGCTTGCTGCCTGTGCTTGCTGTGCTGCCTGTGCTTGCTGCCTGTGCTTGCTGTGCTGCCTGTGCTTGCTGCCTGTGCTTGCTATGCTGCCTGTGCAAGCTGCCTGTGCTTGCTGCCTGTGCTTGTTGTGCTGCCTGTGCTTGCTGTTTGTGCTTGCTGTGCGGCCTGTGCTTGCTGCGCTGCCTGTGCTTGCTGCCTGTGCTTGTTGTGCTGCCTGTGCTTGCTGTTTGTGCTTGCTGTGCGGCCTGTGCTTGCTGCGCTGCCTGTGCTTGCTGCCTGTGCTGCCTGTGCTGCCTGTGCTTGCTGCCTGTGCTTGCTGTGCTGCCTGTGCTTGTTGCCTGTGCTTACTGTGCTGCCTGTGCTGCCTGTGCTTGCTGCCTGTGCTTGCTGTGCTGCCTGTGCTTGCTGCCTGTGCTTGCTGTGCTGCCTGTGCTTGCTGCCTGTGCTTGCTGTGCTGCCTGTGCTTGCTGCCTGTGCTTGCTGTGCTGCCTGTGCTTGCTATGCTGCCTGTGCAAGCTGCCTGTGCTTGCTGTGCTGCCTGTGCTTGCTGCCTGTGCTTGCTGTGCTGCCTGTGCTTGCTGTTTGTGCTTGCTGTGCTGCCTGTGCTGACTGTGCTTGCTGCGCTGCCTGTGCTTGCTGCCTGTGCTTGCTGTGCTGCCTGTGCTGCCTGTGCTTGCTGCCTGTGCTTGCTATGCTGCCTGTGCAAGCTGCCTGTGCTTGCTGTGCTGCCTGTGCTTGCTGTGCTGCCAGTGCTTGCTGCCTGTGCTTGCTGTGCTGCCTGTGCTTGCTGCCCGTGCTTGCTGTGCTGCCGGTGCTTGCTGCCCGTGCTTGCTGTGCTGCCTGTGCTTGCTCCCTGTGCTGCCTGTGCTTGCTGTGCTGCCTGTGCTGCCTGTGCTTGCTGCCTGTGCTTGCTGTGCTGCCTGTGCTTGCTGCCTGTGCTTGCTGCCTGTGCTTGCTGCCTGTGCTTGCTGTGCTTGCTATACTGCCTGTGCAAGCTGCCTGTGCTTGCTGTGTTGCCTGTGTTTGCTGTGCTGGCTTTGCTTGCTGCCTATGCTTGCTGCCTGTGCTTGCTGTGCTGCCTGTGCTTGCTCTGCTACCTGTGCTTTCTGCCTGTGCTTGCTGTGCTGCCTGTGCTTGCTGCCTGTGCTTGCTGTGCTGCCTGTGCTTGCTGTGCTGCCTGTGCTTGCTGTGCTGCCTGTGCTTGCTGCCTGTGCTTGCTGTGCTGCCTGTGCTGTGCTGCCTGTGCTTGCTGTGCTGCCTGTGTTTGCTGTGCTGCCTGTGCTTGCTGCCTGTGCTTTCTGTGCTGCCTGTGCTTGCTGCCTGTGCTTGTTGTGCTGCCTGTTAGCGATGCATTTGATTTCGCCCATAACACGCGTTAATTCGACAGTCGCACACGACAGTGCGTTGCTGTGTCACCTGTTTTTGGAGGCGCCGAGAGCCGCGGATCATATGTTTACCTCGGCGGCCGTTGCATTGACCTGCGTCTCAGTAAGAGTAAGCATTGTAAACAAATGCGAGTGTGAATCTGGCCGAAGATCAGAGCAGGCTTTGCCTGTTGGAAAGAGGACGGAGCTTGACCCCTCTGCACTTCCCCCAGAATCGCTAAAACGAACACATCTCGCCGAGCTATTTTGCGGGTTTCTAACATGCCTGTGCTTGCTGCCTGTGCTTGCTGTGCTGCCTGTGCTTGCTGTGTTGCCTGTGCTGTGCTGCCTGTGCTTGCTGTCTGTGCTGCCTGTGCTTTCTGTGCTGCCTGTGCTTGCTGCCTGTGCTGCCTGTTAGCGATGCAAGTGATTTCGCCCATAACACGCGGTAATTCGACAGTGGCACACGACAGTGCGTTGCTGTGTCACCTGTTTTTGGAGGCGCCGAGAGTCGCGGATCATATGTTTACCTCGGCGGCCGTTGCATTGACCTGCGTCTCAGTAAGAGTAAGCATTGTAAACAAATGCGAGTGTGAATCTGGCCGAAGATCAGAGCAGGCTTTGCCTGTTGGAATGAGGACGGAGCTTGACCCCTCTGCACTTCCCCCAGAATCGCTAAAACGAACACATCTCGCCGAGCTATTTTGCGGGTTTCTAACATGCCTGTGCTTGCTGCCTGTGCTTGCTGTGCTGCCTGTGCTTGCTGTGTTGCCTGTGCTGTGCTGCCTGTGCTTGCTGTGCTGCCTGTGCTTGCTGTGCTGCCTGTGCTTGCTGCCTGTGCTTGCTGTGCTGCCTGTGCTTGCTGCCTGTGCTTGCTGCCTGTGCTTGCCGTGCTGCCTGTGCTTGCTGCCTGTGCTTGCTGTGCTGCCTGTGCTGTGCTGCCTGTGCTTGATGTGCTGCCTGTGTTTGCTGTGCTGCCTGTGCTTGCTGTGCTGCCTGTGCTGCCTGTCCTTGCTGTGCTGCCTGTGTTTGCTGTGCTGCCTGTGCTTGCTTTGCTGCCTGTGTTTGCTGTGCTGCCTGTGCTTGCTGTGTTGCCTGTGCTTGCTGCCTGTGCTTGCTGTGCTGTCTGTGATGCCTGTGCTTGCTGCCTGTGCTGCCTGTGCTTGCTGCCTGTGCTGCCTGTGCTTGCTGTGCTGCCTGTGCTGTGCTGCCTGTGCTTGCTGTCTGTGCTGCCTGTGCTTGCTGCCTGTGCTTGCTGTGCTGCCTGTGCTTGCTGCCTGTGCTTGCTGTGCTGCCTGTGCTGCCTGTGCTTGCTGCCTGTGCTTGCTGTGCTGAATGTGCTTGCTGCCTGTGTTTGCTGTGCTGCCTGTGCTTGCTGCCTGTGCTTGCTGTGCTGCCGGTGCTTGCTGCCTGTGCTTGCTGTGCTGCCTGTGCTTGCTGCCTGTGCTTGCTGCCTGTGCTTGCTGTGCTGCCTGTGCTTGCTGCCTGTGCTTGCTGTGCTGCCTGTGCTTGCTTCCTGTGCTGCCTGTGCTTGCTGCCTGTGCTTGCTGCCTGCGCTTGTTGTGCTGCCTGTTAGCGATGCATTTGATTTCGCCCATAACACGCGTTAATTCGACAGTCGCACACGACAGTGCGTTGCTGTGTCACCTGATTTTGGAGGCGCCGAGAGCCGCAGATCATATGTTTACCTCGGCAGCCGGTGCATTGACCTGCGTCTCAGTAAGAGTAAGCATTGTAAACAAATGCGAGAGTGAATCTCGCCGAAGATCGGAGCAGGCTTTGCCTGTTGGAAAGAGGACGGAGCTTGACCCCTCTGCACTTCCCCAAGAATCGCTAAAAAACGAACACATCTCGTCGAGCTATTTTGCGGGTTTCTAACATGCCTGTGCTTGCTGCTTGTGCTGCCTGTGCTGCCTGTGCTTGCTGTGCTGCCTGTGCTTGCTGCCTGTGCTGCCTGTGCTTGCTGCCTGTGCTTGCTGTGCTGCCTGTGCTTGCTGCCTGTGCTTGCTGTGCTGCCTGTGCTGCCTGTGCTTGCTGCCTGTGCTTGCTGTGCTGCCTGTGCTTGCTGCCTGTGCTTGCTGCCTGTGCTTGCTGTGCTTGCTATACTGCCTGTGCAAGCTGCCTGTGCTTGCTGTGCTGCCTGTGCTTGCTGTGCTGGCTTTGCTTGCTGCCTATGCTTGCTGCCTGTGCTTGCTGTGCTGCCTGTGCTTGCTGCGCTGCCTGTGCTTGCTGCCTGTTCTTGCTGTGCTTGCTATACTGCCTGTGCTTGCTGTGCTGCCTGTGCTTGCTGTGCTGCCTTTGCTTGCTGCCTATGCTTGCTGCCTGTGCTTGCTGTGCTGCCTGTGCTTGCTGCGCTGCCTGTGCTTGCTATGCTGCCTGTGCATGCTGCCTGTGCTTGCTCTGCTGCCTGTGCTTGCTGCCTGTGCTTGCTCTGCTGCCTGTGCTGTGCTGCCTGTGCTTGCTGTCTGTGCTGCCTGTAATTGCTGCCTGTGCTTGCTGTGCTGCCTGTGCTTGCTGCCTGTGCTTGCTGTGCTGCCTGTGCTTGCTGCCTGTGCTTACTGCCTGTGCTTGCTGTGCTGCCTGTTAGCGATGCATTTGATTTCGCCCATAACACGCGTTAATTCGACAGTGGCACACGACAGTGCGTTGCTGTGTCACCTGATTTTGGAGGCGCCGAGAGCCGCGGATCATATGTTTACCTCGGCGGCCGATGCATTGACCTGCGTCTCAGTAAGAGTAAGCATTGTAAACAAATGCGAGAGTGAATCTCGCCGAAGATCGGAGCAGGCTTCGCCTGTTGGAAAGAGGACGGAGCTTGACACCTCTGCACTTCCCCCAAAATCGCTAAAAAACGAACACATCTCGTCGAGCTATTTTGCGGGTTTCTAACATGCCTGTGCTTGCTGCCTGTGCTGCCTGTGCTTGCTGTGCTGCATGTGCTTGCTGCCTGTGTTTGCTGTGCTGCCTGTGCTTGCTGCCTGTGCTTGCTCTGCTGCCTGTGCTTGCTGCCTGTGCTTGCTCTGCTGCCTGTGCTTGCTGCCTGTGCTTGCTCTGCTGCATGTGCTTGCTGCCTGTGCTTGCTGTGCTGCCTGTGCTTGCTGCCTGTGCTTGCTATGCTGCCTGTGCAAGCTGCCTGTGCTTGCTGTGCTGCCTGTGCTGTGCTGCCTGTGCTTGCTTTGCTGCCTGTGCTTGCTGTGCTGCCTGTGCTTGCTGCCTGTGCTTGCTGTGCTGCCTGTGCTTGCTGTGCTGCCAGTGCTTGCTGCCTGTGCTTGCTGTGCTGCCTGTGCTTGCTGCCCGTGCTTGCTGTGCTGCCTGTGCTGTGCTGCCTGTGATTGCTGTGCTGCCTGTGCTTGCTGTGCTGCCTGTGCTTGCTGCCTGTGCTTGCTGTGCTGCCTGTGCTTGCTGCCTGTGCTTGCTGTGCTGCCTGTGCTTGAAGTGCTGCCTGTGTTTGCTGTGCTGCCTGTGCTTGCTGCCTGTGCTTGCTGTTGCCTGTGCTGCCTGTCCTTGCTGTGCTGCCTGTGTTTGTTGTGCTGCCTGTGCTTGCTGCCTGTGCTTGCTGTGCTGCCTGTGCTTGCTGCCTGTGCTTGCTGTGCTGCCT